>BJFM01002026.1:8737-53194 GCA_016586285.1 Arothron firmamentum | reverse complement strand
GTGTGTGTGTGTGTGTGTGTGTGTGTGTGTGTGTGTGTGTGTCTGTGTGTCTGTGTGTGTGTGTAAAGCATCTTTAAGTACTGAGAAAAGCGCTTTCTTCTTCTTCTTCTTCTTCTTTTTATTATATTATTATTATTATTATTATTATTATTATTATTATTATTATTATTATTATTATTTACATCACCAACTCAGTACGTTTCACCTGCAGGCCACTAAAACGGGCCTTAAACTTTCAGCCGTTACTGATCTGATAAGTTTTTAAGTTGACTTCTTCATATATTTTTATGTTCTATGTTATAAAATTAGTGTCAATTTTGTTTTCATAGGATTTTTTTAATTGTACTGTTTTTCTTCAGGTTGATAGAGAGATGTAAAGTCTATAAATCCAAAGATGTAACTTCATACAACAGTGTATATGTCCTTGAATTAAAACATTCAATTAAGTTACACATAATTTTATGGGAATATGGGAACAAAAACTGGGTGAAGGAGCTTCAGAGACAAGCCAGTCCAACCATAGTAATCACTTTGGTGGGAAACAAGGCAGACATTACAAACAAGAGGACCGTTGAACATCAGGTGTGAAGTTTAAAAATGAAAACGCTGCTTTTGAGGAATTGATATTCAAGGCTTCATATCAGATGTGCCATAATGTTGTGTTAATTACAAATCAACTCTGTAGGAGGCACAAACTTATGCTGATGATAACAGTTTGCTCTTCATGGAAACTTCAGACAAGCCATGAACGTCAATGAAATTTTCATGGCATTGGTAAGTTTCACTGGGTTTTCACCTCTGCAGAAACATTTAATTACATAAATATTCAACAATATTTCAATATCATTTCAATGATTAAAAAAACATGCATCATTTTGGACTGAAATTTCTGAAAGCGTCTATGCCAGGAATGGGCAAACTATGGCACACGGGACACATGCAGCCCATTAAGGTTTTTAATCCGGCCTGCTGAACTTGGAAGAAATTATATTCAACATTGCTTTTATTTTTCCCTGCAATTCTCACATTTCCCCATTAGGTGGTGCACTCCTGATACATTGACCTTAGGTGCGGAGTATTAATTCACGTTTGCGCTTTACTCTTTGACCTTTTCTGTTAAGATGAGCAGACCTAAGATAAGGAAAGTGGACAGAGAATGTCAGTGTTAATCAAGAGTGGTCAACTAAATATTTTCACTGAACACCGATCAGCTCCTGTATGTCTGATATGCCAAGAGGCTGTAGCGGTTTTTAAATAATATAATATCAGCCGTCACTTTGCCACAAAGCACGCTAACTATGCTAGCAAGCAATCAACGAAAGAATGGGAGGCAACTACTGCGCGCTGTTCCCCACTATGATTTGTTCAATAAGCTTTACACGTTATATGTCACTTCTGTTTAGGGGTGCACATAAGTGGTGCGCAGGTGCACGTACATTCTCAAAATAAACTGCGCACCACATCAACATGATTCACCATGACAACAAGTGGGAAAAAAATCTTTATCGTCACATTTCTCCCTGTTGGAGATGGAAGATTTTATGACCGCGTACACAAAAAAGGGCATATTTTCAAGGAAAAACGTTATCCTGCGGCAGTGGCAAAAGAGAGACATTGTGTGGCTGAAAATTATGGACCGAGTCCATGGGTGATCATGAAATAGATAAAAAAGAAAGAAATGTTTTGGTCTTGGTTGTTCATCTCATTCAACATTTCTATTCTATACGTGTGTTTGACCTACAGGTGCAACCCAACAGGCCCCAACAGACTTGGCAGAAAGTTAAGATGAAATATAAAAATATAGTTTCAACGTGTCAGGTACAGTATGATGTAAATACAAGCTATTGTGAAAAAGCCAAATCTTTAGTCATCCATCACTGTCAGTACTTAATATTGTCTATCTGAAAGCCTATCAGATCAATAAAGTATCTACCTATAGAACACTTAAACGCCTGTTATACATGCATGTCTCCAAACTTGTGCTTTCTGGATATGTTTAAATTTTAACTCCATTACAGCCTACAGAAAAAAGGCTGAGGCGCTTTAGAGCTACCTAGTGTTGGTTCAATAAATGCCATCCATTAATCACAGACACAACCACACACTGACTTTTCTTGTAGAGGTTCTATGTAATTGGCTGCTGTTGGTTTCAGATATCAATCAATTTAATGATTAAACTGATACCTGGAATAATGTGGCGTACTTCCATGAGATGTCTGGGATGTCTGTGGCTTTTTAACACTACAAATGTGTTTCAAAATTGTTTGGGTGCAAGAGTAATGTTTACGACAGCCCGACGGTTACCTTGGACACATGCTCACAGATATTGTATATAAAAAACAAACAAACAAAGAAACAACCAACAAAACCTCGCTGGCAAAAAAAAAAAAAAAAAAGATAAAACACAATACAAAGAATTGGCTCCAAACTGAGAGCTTTTCCGTGGTATGAGTGATGTGAGGGCTGAGAATGCTGTTAAATAAACCAGGTGCAAGTAAATCGGTGACGCTCAAAGAAGTTCCCATCGGGACGGATCTTCCTCTCCCGGCTGTCTGCATGCTTCAAGAGCAGGCGAAACTCGGGCTTATCTGGAATAAACCTGCTCGCGAGCAGGTCGGTTTCACGTAGTCTGTTAGCCCGGCAACTGACTCAGTTATGCTGAACCTGCTTTCTGAAACCGAAAACCCTGAGTTTCCCTTAAATCACAACAAATTAACTCAGAGTTTTTGTTAAGCCCGCTTTCTGAAATGGGCCCCAGGTGTAGTAATCTGCCTCTGAAACAAATGTCATTCAAACACCCACACATTATCCTCCTCACGTTATTTTTTTTGTAAAAACATCGGTATGTATGCCGAATAAGCAACAGATTACACCAAAAACAAATTTCCGCTCGGTACATTCCTGTACAGACTGGATGCATGGCAGAGTGCTCTAGTCGGTATGGACGCCGAATTAGCAATACATCACACAAAGAAGGAACTTCCAGGATGGAGGTATGGAGTGGAGGTATGGTGGCGCCCATGCTGGCCATCTTGTCTGCAGCTGAGTGCCTCTCCCTTTCACTGGTTGTTGCTGAGTTTTGGCACTGGGGACGCACATTTAATAGAAGACGGACAAGTGCATCTGCATCTCCTACTGTTTTGAAATAAAGACAGTCAGGAAGAGAGTAATGATGATGATGATACCCTGAAGAATAACAGAACTTTCAGTGCTTTTCAATAGTAAGTGTTGGTAATTAAAAAAAAAAAAGAAGAAGCTGTATTTCATTTAATTTTTAGTGTTTTATGAGTCATTTCAATAAAGAGCTAAATACCGTGGGGCTCAAAGACAGATATTTTGTTGTAATGCTTTTGTTCATTTCAGTTGACATTAAAGCATAATGTTTTCTACATATCCCATGATGTACAATACTTTTTCTCCCATGAGGTGGGTTAGTCAAAAAGTTTGCCCACCCCTGGTCTGTGCTGCTGAGCGTTTCTGTAAAAGACTTGGTTTGACTGAATTTTATAGCTGCTTAATTTTAGCCTGAATAAGTTTTAAGGTAAATCAATAATTGAATTTCTGAGGCATTTGTGTTCATCCTTGTATATTTTTTTATCTCACAAGCTCCTATAAAATGGATAAGATAGAATACATTCAGCACCAGTTCACACTAAATTACCTTATCCTGATGTAGGACAGAAGGGTGTAGCTGTGTGATCGGTTTCCTGGTTTTCTGGACTATTTCCCTGTTTGTGACTGCTGCCTTTGCCTTGCCCTTTGGATTTGTTTGCTGCCTATGTGGACTGACTAATGTGTAACAAACCTTGTTGCAAGTAAACCAAGTTTAAATAGAAACAAGAACTGTTTTGGACTCATACTTTTGAGTCCTGCTTTTGTGGTATCCTGGTCATAACACTTAGTAACTTCATTGACATCACTATTGTGCCACAAAAATTATATTAAAAAAGCTCCAAAATTGAATAAAGAGACTTAATGTGTCTGCTCTTGATAAAAATACTGAATGTAAAATGCAGCAAATCCTAAGACACAAGCATGCATGTGTGTATAGATTGATGCAGTATTGCCATAGTTTTCGCAACACAAGATGTTTAATCATATCAACAGAGAATAATCATTGTATCCTGTCCTCGGCCTCTTTTGCAGGGTTCGTGGTTAACTTGAAAGGGTTGATTGATTCTGAATCAACAGAATGAAACCAAATGCATGCCCAGCAGATCCAGGTGGGCTCAGGTGGCTGTCTGTCATGGACATTAATTAATCAGCAGGGCTCTCTCTGCAATGCAGATGGTAGCCAAAAGTGCTAACTCAGCTTGGGAGGAGGAAAAAAGGACAGCTTGTCTCTTGCTGTAGCCCTTCTTTGATCCACTTTGGCTCTTGTTTTGCTGCATTATTTTAATTTCTCTTCCTACTTTATTCCTATTAATGGAAGACACCTGACCTACTATACTAAAGGAGAACACAGAGGTTCCACCCTGAGAAGGTTTTCCTTTAGTTTAAACATTAAAGACAGAAGCTAATGAACTCATTAACTTTGTGCCAGTGGACCTGCATCTCATACTGGGCATGAAAACTCTGACTGTAAGTCTGTAAGACTGAGCACCACCACCACCATCAGCAAGTCCCAGCCCACATTGTGCCTACAGCCTCCCAGTAATGGTGAACAGTGTTGCCTTTTGTTCGGTGCCCCTGCTGGTCTGTCCACGCACAGCCTGTTAGACGCTTCACCTACTTCTTACCCTGATCTCTGTGTGCCCACTGAGACTGAGGTCAAGCTATCTCCAGCCACACAGGAGGACATTTGTGTTCTGTTGTCCACTCCAGCATCAAACAATCTGATCCAGGACACCTCCATCTTCCAAATTAGTGACTCACCTGTTTCTGTTCAGTGACTCTGTTTCTGCCTCAGCCACACCTCCAGTCCTTCCTGTTGAATCCATCCTGGGCTCAGGATCGCCACAGTTAGACACTCCCGAGCCCCGCCTTCCTCCGGGTGATCCGCCCTCCATGGATCACAACAGCCTGGAGTGCTTGCTGGATTAGACTGACTAAATATGGGAATCTTCACAGTGCTTCACGTGCTGCTGCAGATGGTTCACGTGTACTGTGTGCCCTTGTGTTGTCTCCTGGGCTCTAGCACTTGTCAAACTCCATAAAACTTTCACCATTTCTATGCAAAGGCATGACATTTTGAGCATTTGCTTCACTGTGTGTCTTTTAAGAGACTTCCAAAGCCATGGGTTCCAGTATATATTCTATATTTTTTGAACATCTTAAGAGCAGTTTGCAGTTGATACCTGTTACCTTCTTGCATGGTTAAATTGCTTATTCTTGCTTATTCTTTTTCCTAAGGAAAAGCTTTCCAGATCAATGTGTAAGCATTCTACTTGACAACCTGTTAAGTGTGCACACAGATATTGTGTTTGTAAGGCAGAGAGGTTTGGAAATGACAGTTTGTCAAGATGGAGAGCAAAAGTGACACACGCTTCCCCTTGCATGAAATAGAGTGTGTGCCTCATGCAGCACTGATTGTCATTCTAACGCGTTTTCTTAAATTTGGCCCGAAAACCAATAGGGTGCACAGTTGTCCTCAACATCACGGACCAAAATACTAAACCTCCTGAGCGACACCAACACATACGAGAAACTCAAACGGGACCCCACCAGCTCGTACAAGAAGAAGGTAATAGATCTACTTCATCTACTGATGACCACAATACTACCGTCTATATCCAGGAGAAGCAATCCCCTGCATTTATGGATTGCCCAAGATCCACAAACAAGGGACCCCTCTCAGACCAATAGTAAGTAGCATAAATTCTGTCACATACAACATTTCCAAATATTTGGCCTCCATCTTGGCTCTCATGGTTGGCAACACCCCACACCACCTCAGGAACTCCCAGGACTTTGCTAAAAAGGATAGTAGTCTCAAATTACAACCAGAGGAGACCATGGTGTCCTACGACGTCACTTCGCTCTTCACGTGCATCCCTACATTTGAGGCAATAGAGACCATCCATAAGCAGCTTCTATCGGACAACAACCTCCCAGAGAGAACAGCCTTAACACCGACCCAACTCTGCACCATGTTGGACCTCTGCTTGAGCACAACCTACTTTCAATACAGAGAGGGCTTCTACAGGCCATGGGTTCACCAGTATCTCCCATAGTTGCCAATCTCTACATGGAGGAGGTTGACAAGAGAGCCCTGTCATCTTTCACAGGAACTGTCCTAAACCACTGGTTCAGATATGTTGATGACACCTGGGTCAAGATTCAAACAAAGGAATTGGGAGCATTCTTAACCCACCTCAACAATACAGATAATTATGTCAAATTTACCAGAAAAGACGTAGAAGAAGACAGCCTGGCCTTCTTGGACTGTGTGTTTAAGATCGGAGAGGACAGGGACCTCAGCATTGAGGTCTACAGAAAACCTACACACACAGATCAGTACCTCCTATTTGACTCACACCGCCCCCTGGAACACAAGTTGGGTGTCATCAAAACCCTACAAGATAGAGCCAAAGAAGTACCCACCACAACTCAAGGGAAGAAAAAGGAACAGGAATATCCGAAAAAAGCTCTCAGAACATGTGGTTACCCAGACTGGACCTTCACAAAGAGCTCCAAAAAGCGGGACCCCAGCAAAGAAGAGGAGGAAAATAAACGTCACAGCATTTCTAGCCCCTACCTGGCTGGAGTCTCAGAAAAATTCAGGAGAATCCTCCGGAAACATGGCATTCCAGTACAGTTCAAACCCTCCAACACACTCAGACAAAAACTGGTACACCCTAAGGACAAGACACCAAGGCACAGAGAAGGCCAGAGAAGATCGCTGGTTTGAGAGGGGTGTCAAGGAAGCCATCCACGTCAAGTTCAACGATCTAAATGTTCACACCGTTTCACAACACCTGGTGACTCATTACCATGTGACTCATTACTAGACCAACGACCCTGCCAACGACCCTGTCAACGACTCTCAGGTGACCACCCCGATCATTAGCACACTAATGGTCCACAAGGGCTATATTTACAAGCTCTGCTGTGAGCTAATTTAGACCTGAAGAAGCCTTCTGGAGAGAAGGCCAGACATCTTCAAGGATCAACCTTAACAAGTCCAGTTGCTTACAAAGATCTAACCTTGGATAACTATGACCTGGATGAATGAGAACCTACACAGACAATATTCAAAGTTCTCCAGAACTTTCTTTTTTAAAAAAAAGAAACAAGCAGGGACATACAAATGTCCTTTATGTGTGCACCACTTGACACTTGAATGCATGATTTTTTTTGTCTGCCTGGTGCAATAAATCATGTCTTCAAGTAAATAATCCTGTTCATTCGTCAACTCTGAGTATCGAAAACTGGTTTCAGTAGTTCAGCAAATCATTTTATACTCCTGGGAATTCATCAAGGTTAGCGAGGTTGTGTACTTGTGGCGGCATGGTGATAGAGGTGTTTTTCATTTTTGTCCTCTATTCTCTGTTAAGCTTGTGTTTAAAGTAGTGCTGTCAAAAATATCGCGTTAACGGGCAATAATTAATTTTTAGAATTAGTGCTGTTAAAAATTTTCACGCATTTGACGCACGCACAGAATTACCCGCCTCATACATCCCATAATACCACTCAGAAGTGTCTGTGACGCGCAGTGAGCAGAGTGGATGCATGCGTGCGGTGAATGTAAACATGGAGGAAGAGCAGGTTGGCCCTCTGGATGGGGCCTCACCGCCTCACCCCGTAAAATACAATACATTTTGTCATGGAGAACAATCCGCGAAAAGTGAACCGCGTTATAGCGAGAGTTCACTGTATATGGTGAAGCTTAAAGCAGGTAGATTTAGCCTGATATTCTGGTTTTGAATTTTTGATAAGAAAAAAAAGAGTGGCCCTGTTGTGCTAGTTTGAAGAGGGGGGAAAATACTGTCCTGTTACTGAAAGAAAGAGAAAGAAAGGAAAAAGTCTTGTTGATTTTGAAGAGAAATAAAGAATACTGTCTCAGAAATAAATAATGTTCTTGAACAATGTTGATGCCATCCAGTGTGGATTTATGGTTCTAATGAACAAATATAGTATGTTGCTGTACAGTATATATCTGCCTTGTGTCATTTCTTTCCATTCTAACAATAATTTACAGAAAAATATGACATATTTTGGGGATAATTTAAATTGCGATTAATTACGATTAATTAATTTTTAAAGACGTAATTAACTTGATTAAAATTTTTAATCGTTTGACAGCCCTAGTTTAAAGTTTATCAGAAAGGTTTAGTTAGCAAAATTTAAATAACATAAATAACACACAAATTGACATAAATTAATGATTTGAACACATTTGAGTAAGGGTATTTCAACAAACTTTATTCGGGTTTGTTCAGGTGATTAGCTAACACCCAGGCTCAGATGATAGTTCAAGGTCAACTTAGTTCAGTCTTACTTAGTTTTTGTTTTGCTTGGTGAACATCCAATATCAACAGCATTCTGCAAATTTCCCGGGTTTTTTTTTTTTTTTTTAACAAACAAGCAAAAACTGGACTACAAAAACTGCAATACATTTTAACATATCGTAAAACAAAATCACATTACCACAACACATTTACAAATCCAAAAACAAATTTACATTTCACAAAACCTTTATTACAAGACACGAAACACTTTTACAATCTTCGAGACAAATTTACAAGTAGCGAAACAAATTTACAAATACGATTTACCGGAAAGGGAGGTCTCAGATTCAGGTTTGAACCGGAAATGATATCGGGAGCGGGTCAATTTGAGTTACTATTGCTGTTAATAGAGAGAGATGGAGAGCGACCGGTCATGTTTTGCCCTTTTTGCGGCGAACACGAGCCGATTAACGCGGTTTTGTTTTTCGTGTGGTCAGTCTTTAGAGTGTTTAAGGAGCATCAATCAGACTGACCAACCAAATATGTTACAGCATTGCATACAGTATTTTCATGAGGGTCACTCATACTTTGCAAAAAGGGCAAAATATGACTCAGTCGCTCTCCATCTCGGTATTTGTAAATTTGTTTCGCTACTTGTACCTTTGTCTCGGTGATTGTAAAAGTGTTTTGTGTCTTGTTATTATGTTTTGTGAAATGTAAATTTGTTTTTGGATTTGTAAATGTGTTGTGGAAATGTAATGTTGTTTTACGATATGTTAAAATGTATTCCAAAATGTAAAGTTGTCTCAAACTTTGTAAAAGTGTTTCACACTATGTAACAGTGTTTCACAATTTGTAATACTGGTTTGCACTTCCCGGCAACCATAAAAACTTGATAAGGAAATGCAAATAGGAGTGAGGAAATCTCATCGAGAGATGAGGAAAGTTGGTTTTTTTCCAACATGTGTTTGCTGAATTTTTTTAATGTTTAGTCGTTTAAGGCATGTTTTCCCGTCTATGTCTGTCCTTGAAAAGTTCAAAATCTTTGTGATATCTTGTTGAATTGTGCAACAAAGAGCGTTTAAAAAGGATGTCAAGGCACCACCAACACAGAACATCCATTCATCCTGTCTTTTCAGGTGAGAGATCTTCACACTGTTGATGTGATTGTGGTTAATCTGCGTCTGTCTGATGTCACACTTCTGCTCTTCTTGTTTTACACAGAAGCTTGTGTGTTTTCTCTCGTGGAAACATGAAGACTGGGATTCTTGCTCTCCTTGTGTTGCTCACTGTCAGCCAGAGTGAGTTTAGCTGCCATACTTTTGTCTTTGGAATTAAACTGAAATTGCAGCATAAATTATTTCAGAAGGACTGAAGTGGAGTTTGTTTCCCCAGGTGAGGCTCTCAGGTGTAACTGTGGAGGCACGACCAAGTACTGTCGAAGCCCTGTGGAGACCTGTGTTGGTTCAAATCAAGTCTGTGCCAGTGTCATTCTTAATGTTGCATCCCGTAAGTAATTCACTTTTCTTTGCCCTGCAAAAATAATAGCACAACTTGAGAAAAATAAACACTCTTGCCTAATTTTACAGATGCAAGCTGGTTCAAGGGCTGCTATAAGGAAAGTGACTGTAAAATACTGAATCGGCCTCCAATGTCAACCTCCACATGTTGCACTACAGATCTGTGCAACCGGTAAATGAAGCTCAGTGTTGTGGAGGATTTTCAAAGGCTTTTGCTTTTTGTAGACTGTGGTGGAATTAAAATAAACATAAATGTGGGGTAGGAAAAAACATTGTTTTATCTCTTTATTGAGTTTTTAATGCTTTTCTTATTTCTTGGACTGTCTAAATATAGCGCGTGTGATACAAATGAAATTCATTTAAATCTTTCTGATTACAAATGAAATGTCACAAGGAAAGCTGACTCTCAGCGAGTGGATCTGGTAACAAAAACATCTTTAAATTCTACGTTTTTAATGTCATTCACGCATTGAAAAAGCAAGAACAGCATATGTCCGAGCTACAAATGACTGGAGTAGAAGTTGCTAAAATGCTAAAAAGCCGTTTTAAACCAAGAAGTTACAAAAGTGAAAAATATGTAGAAATATAGAAAGGTGTCAGAATCTAAACTGGAGAAATATGATTAACCACAACTGGAGCTGAACTTGCAAACTAAGTTATCGTTCTTTGCAGTTTCTGTGTTGCAAATACACCTTTTCCAGAATCCTCTGCATTGATGACCGACGTAAAAAGTTTATAAAAGGAACACATTTTGTGGCGCATAAGTTTTACACAACAGGCATGAAGATGCTGATGGTCGCGCTTTTGTTGCCGCTGGTTGTCAGCCACTGTGAGTCAAGCCTGAAATCTCGGTCTATTTTATTTATTTATTTATTTATTTTTGATGATTATTATTATTAGGTTTTTCGTTCTGCATAGCGTTTTGTCCTTGGTCAATTGATTTGTAACTGTGGAGGCGTAAATCACTGCACCAGCAGTGTAGTTTACTGCGGCGCAAACCAAGTCTGCGCCGGCGCAACCGCTTATCTTAACTCAAGTCAGAACTTGATCTTCACTATTTGTACTGAGAAAGCACCTAAACATCAGACAATCTTAAGAGAAAATTACTACTCTTAAATGCTGCTAAGAATTAGAAGTATAGAAGAAGTAAATCTGTTAGTGGAGGGCAATTCTGTCAACGTGGTTTTTGATTCAGTGTTGAAAACGGCATTTGATTAATTATTACATGAAAATAACTACGACGTTTTATCTGTGATGACGTTATTTATGAAATTGGTGAAACAGCTCACTGAACTCGAGAAACAATTATGTAAAATAGATGGGTACTTTTTAAAATTAGAATTTCCTGTTATTTTTATGTTTCACAGGACCGATGTTCTTCCTAGGATGCATGCTTGCAGAATGATGAACCGGGATCGCACCTCGTCCTGTTCACCGTGCAAAACTGATCTGTGCAACACACACACACACACACACACACACACACACACACACACACACACACACACACACACACACACACACACACACACACACACACACACACACACACACATCGACAAAATTCTATGATGTGGCTCCACCTGGTGGTGCTTATTAAACACACTACTCGTGCAAAAAGCCTCGATCGCATCAGTGTTTCGCCCGCAAATGATACTTTAATATCTAATGCAAATTATTTCAACACTAAAATATTTTTATAGTTCTTCAATATCATGATTCGAGTGTTTTCTGTGCGACCACTATTCTCCCTTTTGATTGGGAGCTACTTCGCGTCACATGACTGACCAATCCAGGAAGTTTTGTGGTCCTACAAGGCGGAAGCGAAAATTTTACAGGACCTAAAAGTGTTTCAGGATAAACCACTTTTAGCAAAAAATAAGGTGATAACTCACAGGACGGAATTGATATCACCTTACATTGTTGTTAGTTATTGGTAAGAACATTAGCGTGCTATCTGTTATTTCTTTTCTAGGGATTTTATTTATTTTTTTTTTTTTTCTTTTGCTGATTAGCCAAAGTTAGCATTGCTATCTCGCGTCTCTTCGTCGTTTCATCACCATATGACACATTCGCTTTAGCCGCAAAGCTAATGCTACAACCTCAAATTTAGACTGGTTATTCTGTGACTAAATCTCCATATTTTAAGAGTTGTGCTTTGTAAGGAGTTACTTTACTTTATAGTAGATTGTACTAGATGGTTCAGAGACAACGAATTTTGGATCAAATGCTTTGATGATAATACTTTGATCAAACTATAGTATTGGTGTCGTATTATTTCTTTTGCATATCTGTTCTCAGAGGTACACTAACTATCCATATTTTTGTTTTTCTAGGCAAACCAGGGTTTTCTAGCCCCAACCCTTCTCGCCAACCCTAAACTTTTCTCAAGCTTGATTCCTTCTGACACTTGCCTGTGACCGGGGCGATCATCGGGCTTGTGCACTTCTTTAACTCTTGACTTTAACTCATCTCACGTCATCTCAACAGTTTCTGGCTTGTCAATGGCAGGACGCGGTGGAGGAGCAACTAGGCCTAATGGGGCCACAGTGACAAACAAAATCTGCCAGTTCAAACTGGTGTTGCTGGGGGAGTCAGCAGTGGGCAAGTCCAGCTTAGTTCTGCGATTTGTCAAAGGCCAGTTTCATGAATTTCAAGAGAGTACCATCGGAGGTTAGAAGCACGTGTTCTGTTTTGGGCTTTTAAATTTGTTGTTTTACAATGCTTTTGATAAAAACAAAAACAAAAAAAAACATCAACACACGTGAATATGTTTTATTAGACAGGTGAATGGGTGGATAGACAGGTAATTGTGTTGTTATTTTTGCTGTCTATTCCGCAGCTGCTTTTCTCACTCAGACTGTGTGTTTGGATGACACCACGGTGAAGTTTGAGATTTGGGACACAGCAGGTCAGGAGCGTTACCACAGCCTGGCTCCGATGTACTACAGAGGCGCTCAGGCCGCCATTGTGGTTTATGACATTACCAACTCGGTAAGTTTCACCTGCAGGCCATGAAAACGGGCCTTATACCTTCAGCCGTTACTGATCTGACAAGTTAAGTTGACTTCTTCAAATATTTTTGTTTTCTATGTTACAAAATTAGTGTCAGTTTTTTTTTTTTTTATTGTGCTATTTTTCTTCAGGTTGATAGAGAGATGTAAAGTCTATAAAATGATGCAAAGGTGTAACTTCACACAACAGTGTATATGTCCTTGAATTAAAACATACAATTAAGTTGCACATAATATTATGGGAACATTTTTGTTTGACAGTTATTGTTTTGATTAGGACACTTTTGCCCGTGCAAAAAACTGGGTGAAGGAGCTGCAGAGACAAGCCAGTCCCAACATAGTAATCGCTCTGGCGGGAAACAAGGCAGACATTGCAAACAAGAGGGTCGTTGTACATCAGGTATGAAGTTTAAAAATGAATGCTTGTGAGAAATCGACATTCAAGGCTTCATATCAGATGTGCTATAAAGTTGTGTTAATGACAAATCGTCTCTTTAGGAAGCACAAACTTATGCCGATGACAACAGTTTGCTCTTCATGGAAACTTCGGCCAAGACCGCCATGAATGTCAATGAAATTTTTTTGGCCATTGGTAAGTTTCACTGGGTTTTCACTTCTGCAGACACATTTATTACATGAATATTCAGTTATTTCAATAATTAAAAAATATGCATCATTTTGCAGCGGAATTTCTGAAAGCGTCTATGCTGCTGAGCGTTTCTGTAAAAGAGTTGGTTTGACTGTATTTTAGACTGTATTTTAGAGCTGCTTAGATTTAGCCTGAGTAAGTTTTAAGGTGAATCAATAATTGAATTTCAGAGGCGTTTGTGTTCATCCCTGTATGTTCGTTTATCTTGCAAGCTCCTTTAAATGGATAAGATGGAATACATTCAGCACCGGTTCACACTAAATTACCTTATCCTTATGTAGGACAGAAGGCTGTAGCTGTGTTACCATCACTAGGGGGTGAAAGCAGTGGGCAACTAGTGCCTCCTTTTAGAATGATTAATATTTACCTTCATATATACTGTGTTTTGGTTTGTTTTTTTTAAATCAGTTTTGTGTCCTTATATTATACACTGTGTTCCCACCTCTGTAGCAAAGAAACTCCCGAAGAACGATCCTCAGGTTGGACCTGGACAGGGGGGACGTGTCCGGACAGGCGTGGATCTACAAGAAACCGCTCCTCAGGGGCGCAGTGGCCAGTGCTGCAGCGGGGGCAATTAGCAAGTACGAAACAATGAACTAAACGAGCCCCGAACATGGATTTAAGGACAGCTCTAAGGTTAACACCTCAGAGAGAGCAGAGCCACTCACCACCCCTGCACTTATACTGAGATTACAGATGCGATTATCTGGATCCTTTTTGATTTAAGGAACATTTTTATGAATGAATCATAAGCTAGAGGGACTTATCTATATCCCTCACTACTTCTGTCTTTCCCCTGTGCATCTATCTACCTCCCTGTTTATCTTCTGTCTCGATTGAATTCAATTTTTAATAGTTTAATTAATGGTGACATTGATGTGTTTTGCAATTTCACTGTTGGAGTGTGTGTAAGGATAAGAATATACAAAGCGTGTATATTGCCTTTCTTTATCACTTCCCTGCATACAAATTCCCAAGTACAGAACCTAAAATTGCAGAGACAGCAGTTAATCTTAAAACCTGTGTCTTATTGCAATGTGGACTGCTGCTTTTTGTTCATTTTAGGGGCCTGGGCACAAAAGTGTTACCAGAAAACTCTAGAATTTGCTTATTGAAGATGGTAATCTAACAGGCTTCACACCCAAGAAGGTTTTCTGAGCTGTCCAACAAATGCATTCATTACGTATTGATAACACCGGAGTTGCTGGCCTTTTTAAAAAAAAAAAAAAACAGAAAAAAACAAAAGTGAAAATAACTTGTAAATCTAAAAACAGGTAATAAATAACATGCAATGTACAGTGTGTTTTGAGTTGTTTTGTAGCATCACTGGAGAGGACTTTTTATTCTCATATGTGCAATTCATTGCACGTAAACCTCCTATTCTTCATCCAGCCTTTGAAACAAGTCAGCCAGCGTGGTAGTGTTGGTTCCAGTGTGAACAGCATGCCCAAAATAGTCTCACTAGTGTTCGCAGGGGTTGAGGTCCGAACTGCAGTAAATTAATTCAATCTCCACCTCCCAAATTCTGAGATATGGGTTTGCTGCACACTGTAAACAGTTTTTTCTCGCACTTTTCACCTGACTTGACACTAACTGATACAAACACTAATTAGGGAAGTGTTTTAGGGTCTTAAATATTCAAGCTACTGCAGCAAACACTTTTAGCCGCTAGGTGGCATACACGTATCTGAATTTGCTACTTTAATAGTTTGGAGTGAATCTGCAATAGCGGTAATGTGCTCAGTCAGTGTTTCTGATTCTATTAACTTTTTTTTTTTAATTAATGTTTTGTTGCAAAAAAAAATCTCTTGAAATAATCATTTATAGTGGATTGCATACAGATGTGAAATGCAGTGCTGGATGGGTAGAACAAGTACACACAAACCAGTTATTAGTTCAGTTAAGTGTTGCCTACAAGTTAAATATTCTCAATTAAAAGAAAGTCTTCTCTTGGTTAATGTAGTGGCTCATTTCCTTTGGTTGGTGAGCTTTTAACAGATACTCCTAAAGCTCTCAAAGGTTTACTTCAAGGACAATCAGAGAAAGTGTGTAGTAGGAATACTGTAAATGGTTTTGAGCAGCATGGGTTTGATAGGAAATACCTGCTTTGTACTCAATTTAAAAAATTTAAAAAACAATATTCCTTCATGGTTTTTGCTGATATCAATACAGTAGTCTCACTACATTCATAGTGGTGAGAAATTATTGACATGAAAATGTGTGCTTGGGTAAGATTTTAGATTAGTTTTATTGCATGATTTTTACTTTTTTCAATATCAGATATTTTTGGTCTGATTCACAGTCTGATTATTGTTCAATTCACCTAGAAATGACACAAAAATACAAGATGCTTTTTTAAACAACCCAAAATAAATCCCAAGTCCAAGGAAATTCAAAAAACATATACAGTAGTATCAACTGCTTCAGAGGCTGTCAGTGTCATTGATGCAATTTTTGATGCCTCAGACTATACCGTTAAAAATCTCAAAACAGCCAAAAGAAGGTGGCGGCTTTGATCACAGTTTGATTTTTCATTTGTGGAGCTGTCAAATTCTTTAATTTATTTTGTCAGAACAATATTTAATCATTGACCTCATAATGGTGTGAGACCCAAGGGGAAAAGGAAATTCAAGAACCGAAGAAAAAAATTCAGTCAAACACCATATGGACATTTTCATAAAATGACCTGGCTTTTGAATGGTGCGGTTGTCATAACAACAAGGATTTTTTTGTCTGAGCTTTGTTTTGTTTTTTTCGGACACAGGAAATGTGCCTAAGTTGTCATTCAGAAAGAAATCAGTCAAACTTTTCCAAACGTTCGCTCTGATGAATTCCTTCTATCGTCCTGTACAGAAAGAAATGTCATTAAATACCAAGGGCACAGAGAGATAGGGTGTCAGGGTTGCAGTCTGTGGTGCAGCTGATAGTATATGTGATGTGAGGCAATAATTGCCTCTTATCTAAAATGAAACATCTAAATGTGTTGCCAGCAGATTGTGTGCTAGCATGGGCGAGAACGGCTAACACACACTGAGCAGTGGTTAAACGGGCGCTGATTTGCTGAAAAACAACTTGCATTATATTTGCTAAATAAACACTAAGAAGAAGACAAATACATCCATCCAACCCTCATCTACCACTTTATGCCTCAGTAAGGTCCTGTGGGGGGCTGGGGCCTATCCCGGTTGCCTTCGGGTGAGAAGCGGGGTTCACCTTGAACAACCGTTCATACTTGCATTTACACGTAAAGTCATTTCAGTGCCACTGATGCACAGTAACACAAATACTTTTGTTGAATAACAATTTATTTGAGTCAAATTGATAGATTTCATTTGTCATTTTTTCATGTCACATGAACGACAACATAATGCAATCAATAGTTTTTTGGGTTTTTTTTTTAATGAAGTGCGAAACCAGTGACCGTGTGTGGAATGAGTCTGAGAGTTTGTAACAGCTGCTAGTTGTTTGTAGTTGATCCTGGAGACAACAGAACTTCCTAAATGACTGTTGTCAGAAGTGGTTTTTGGTGAGGTTAGCTATATGGATAAATCGGTGAACAGGTTCTACCTCCAGAAATTGCAAAAATACGTGCTAACTCCAGCTCTGATACCCATGTCCGGCTCCAGCCATGTTTGGTACTGTAAGACAGATTATGGCTTGGGGCCATCAACCTCTCTGCATGCACACATGGCCCCAAAGGTAAATGGAAAACAATTTATCCAAAATCTCTGATAGTTGTTATTTAACAAAGCACATGGCTGGTTTCTTGCAGCAAAATCATCTGTGAAGTCCTCAAACAACACCTGCCTAGAAACCACACGATTTATGCCAAAGCAAATTCACTGAGGTGTTCTCAAGGACTGGTGAATCTTGTTCGTGCAATTAAAAGTCAAACCATAATTTTTAATGTTCAAGAAGAACCTCTTTTCTGCCTCTTACTTTTCGCCGCACCCGAGGTCTTGGATACCTTTTGGGATGGTAATATCAATATGGCAAATATGTCTAGTTTTTGACTGTCTGTCAATAGGAACCGGACATCTGAGATATGCTCTGGTTAGCTGTCCCCTCCCAGGACAGGACTGGTTCAGGGCCAAGTCGCTAACTATAATAATATTTAGAGGGTAAACGTTCATATTCATATGTAAAAATAAAGCCAACAACTTGTATGTATAAAGCACCTTACTTTAGGGATAAACATTCTTTTAGGCCTCTTCACTCACCGAAACAAAGCTGAATTAACTGATTACATGCTTGATAATAAATCTGAACAAAGGCTTGGCCAAGACTAAAGGACACATTACATCCAGTCTGACATAATGGTAATAACCCTCCTAGCAACCCCCTGGCTTTGTCTCAGTTGGTTTCTCCCAGTGTGCTCTCTAGCCCCTCCCCTAACCGCCACCTGTCCTGATTACATTCCTGTCTTCCACCTTTGCCAAACCAACATCTCCAACCTTCCACTGGTCACTTTTTATTTTTGACCCCTTTTTCTAGATCCAGGCCTACCACCTGCGAGTGATTTGACGTCACTTATGTAGATTTTGGATTAATGAATTGATATTTGAATCTTGGAGCTGTTTCTGGTGTTTATAGTATGAATCTGTTTTTATGGGTGCTGTCTTGGATTTTTCTTTTACCACGGTGGTGCATTGTAGCTCCCTTTCTTAATCAGTCTTCCTTTGATCGTAACCTGAGTACTTTAGAAGGTGGAGGATTGCTAGGAATTTAAAAGGGTTTTAAACAAAACACACTGATGAAGATGAAGAGGCCAGGTGCTGGAATAAGCTTTGATGTATTCGGTAACTCAGCAACCAAATATCCTAATGAATCAACATTCAACCTCAAGGAGTTGCAGTGGATGACGTATCCAGTCTTTTATTTGTTTATTTATTTTAAATCGGTACTCGATGAGCTCTAATAGGATTCATCTCTGCTTATAGATGCAGAACTTTATTTTTAGAGTAGCAGTGTTGGACTCAACCAGGGTGCCATTGAGAAGGACATAGCTCAAACTCCAAGTATGTTTCCACTATGCATCCATCACCATCCGGCTGAAAGCTGACACACCACCAAGTTACCGAGCACACAGGCATGTGCCCGCGTCCCCAAACTCATCTGCAGGCATCTGCTTTTGAACGTGGCCCAACAATGTTAATGAGAGGCTCTGAAGGGGGTGGGATTAAAGCATGATAAACCACGCAGAGACGCAACAGCTTTCCTTTGACTCTTCAGCTAATTTATGTTCCCAAAGAGGCTGTTGTCAATCACTGTAGCTGCCAGCAGTCAATCAAACATATTAATATTGGGATTTCATTGTGAGATCATTGCTAATCACTAGCCAAAAACAAACAAACAAACAAACAAAAACCCCAGACTTGGTTATGTTTGTAAATTAGCCAACAACTGGATACCTATTACATGCTGGCAGACATTATTTCTCCATTTTGTGTATAAATGTTTTAAGTTGCTGAAAATTCACATAGAGTATTTTAAAATATACCACATTGTATGTTATGCTGGTACACTCGAACCAGATAACTGAGCAGATTCCTAAATGGGGTTGGAAATGTCAGAAAAATCATTCAAGACTCAGCCCATCCAGAATATCTTGCCAATTTTCCAACATTGGCAGCCTGTAGTTCTCCGTAAGTGTTTCACTGAGTAAAGCAATTATAAAATATTTCTTTTTTACACAATTCAATTTGAAATTAGAAACACGCTCCCCATATGCTGTGGTGGACTCCTGGGCGTCATTCATATTCAATATATTTATAAAAAACAAAAAACAACAACAACAACAACAAAAAAAACATAAATACAACAATCCAGCTGTCAGTGACTTCACTTCTGACGCGGTTTGCATGTTTTGCCACGTCCACTTATTCCTGACGTTCGATTCCATCCGCGCCTTCGGCCATATCTGCCGCGCGGCGCGCAGTCGGCACGCAGACGCACGCACATTACGCGCGTGGTTTATCTTTTTCCTCCGCTCTGCTCGCGGGACTGACGCCTACAGCTGAGCTCGCGCTGCAGTCCGTGACAGCTGGAAATGGACAGCGACCACGGAGCGGAGGATAAACCGCCTCACACAGGTAGGAAAAGGTTCCGGATTTCTGCGTTGCAAAGCTTTTTTTGTTCTTCTTCTTATTTTTATTTATTTTATTTTTTTTACGTCGTGGCGTTTTGAGAACACGTTGGACGTTTTTATTTTTCATCTAAATGTTTACAGTACGTCTTAATATGCAATTTGGGGTAAAATTCTCTGTATTTTGACTACGGCTTTCAAAAATAACTTTTCCCAGATTACCTTTTTACGCTCCGGGAAATTATCACTTTTAACTGGCAACCTTTTACTTTCTGTCAAAATAATATCAGTTTATTGGCTTATTTGAATGCTGAAAATGCTGTGAAACTACAGTTATTCCAAAACAAATTAGTTTCAGGGGTGGAAATACTGCCGTGATTTTCTTATGAAACACCAGCCTGCACTAGATTATTATTATTTTTTTTAATTAAGTTCTTAGTTGTTGAAGGCCAATACTGTGAACTTGGTTTATGAAAGGAGTATTTGTGGGCCCTCGGGGGCATGCTGGCTCTGCCCTCAAAGGTATCAGTCAAGGTGTAACCACACTGCAGCTCTGTGCACATGTGTGCACATGTCTTTGTGGGAAATATTTGCTGTGGGTACAACTTCTCTTTAGGGGGTGAACATATTTGGGCCCTGAATGTCATATTCATAGATCAAAGGTGAAATGAATAATGTTAAAAAGCACGGAACCCCAGAAAATATTTTTCGCGTTCAGCTGTGTTCGATGTTTAGTTGTGTTGGTCTGAGAAGACTGTCGTTATTTTGCACAACAAAACATATTCCTTAAAAATATAAATATTTATATATTAGAACGTAACCGACATATATTATATGTAATGACATATTAGAACGTAACCTAAATCAAAGTTGTATTTGATATGTAATTGTATTTTTTACATATTTTTAAAAAAACACTGACTGCATTTCCACGCTTTTTTAAATATGTCACACGCCTTCTACGCCATCATTGTGTTATTTCTTATACATCTCTTCCTGTGTGCTACGACATACTTTGCGGCAACGAAAATCAAGCCGAGGCACTTAAACCCACCCAGCGCTGGCTACATCATCTTCTGCACCCTTTCTGAGTAACCTTGTTCTCCTCCCCACGCCCCCATCCCCCTGCATCAGCTTCAAACCAAAATGGCTCCAAATGATGGCCGCCTGCCTGCCGAGCGTCGCCGAAGACCCGTTCTTTCCGGCGGCGGGCGAGCAGTCGTTTAGCTGAGAACAAAAGGTCCTTGATTCATCAAATGCTGCACCTCCCACAGCCCACTCTCCAGAGTGATGCTGTAATTTTCACGAGCCCCCATGTGAGGCTTGAAGGGTTGTCTTTTTTTCTTTCTTTTTTTTTTTTTTTTTACCTTTTGTGTTTTCTTGGTTTCATTGGTGCACCAGACTTACACCGTTCTCAGTTCAAATCTACAAAAAACCCCGTAAAAAAAAAACAAAGCTCTTTTGCTGTTATTTGTGATGAAATATGGAGGGGGGAAAAATGCGTTTAATAACCAGAAATGTTATTTTTTGCATTAGATTAATAGATTCGCCTTCTGGCTATGAAACATTCTGTCAGGTTCAGATAAAGCCAGTCCTGTCAGCAACCTTCATCCATCACTCCACTGTTGCTTGAAATAGATAAGGGTATCCCAATCAGTATTGATAAAGTGGGCAGACTACCCTTCTGTGTCTCCTCTAACTTTGTCTCCCACCTCAGAGCGTTCTCATCCGTACTTTGGCATTTGGCTGCTGCCGTCTGTCTCAGTGAAAAAGCCATCGACTGTGAAATTGAGAATAATCATGTGGAACGGGGGTTGGGGATGGGAGCAGCTTGAGCTCCTGCTCTGTTCTGTCAATGGACTCATGGATCCTGCTGATAAAGTGGGGAGAGTCATCACCGTGAAACAGTATAGTCGCCGTTACGCACGCGCATTTTTTTCGATGCCAATTAAGGATTTGCGGTTAGCCCTTACATGCGTTGTGATTTAATCTGTTCACATTTGCTGCTACTGGAACCAAAATAAATACAGTACATTTAAGTACCAAAGAAATATTATATCCCATGCCGGTAATGTCTTTGTTGCTATTTATATTAGATATGCATATGCTAGTCTCTCAGACAGAAGATTAAATATCATTCAGTGGATATTTCAAATTGTAATAGGCCCAGCTTTAAACCCCAACATGATGTTGTGTTAAGAAGACACGGATTACTGTTATGATACTCAGTCAAGACCAGGTCTCCTCCCTTCTTAAAAACATGCAAATTACTTGGGCCCTGACATGTGCTGCTTTGCCATTTAAAGCAAATTTCCCAATGCTTCGGGACACTGACATTAGGCTCAGCATGAGGGAGCAAGGAGCAGGTCAGAGTTGAACATCTCTCTCTCTCTCTCTCTGGAATAGAAAACATGGCGTGCCCCTTACGGCAGGGTTATCTCCTCAGTGCTCCAGAACAGAATGGTTGCAATCTACAGCCTCGATTTTCTCCCTTGGTTTTTATTTTTCAGTGTATTCATCTACAAGGTTTGCAGGAGGATGGAGAAAGGTTTGGCTTCCCTTCAGAACAATCCTGCAAAAATCAGCAGCAATGGATCTAAACCAAGTGCTGTTGACGTCGCAAATGGCGATCCACCCTTCAGTGAAGCCTCAGTAAATGTGTAGTATTTCACAGCAAAAGTGCGACTGATTTTTTTTTTAAATTATTATTTCTTTTCCAAACCTTCCTCAGAGTCCTGCCTCCCCTCTGACTCTCTGAAATCAATTTCTGCTCAAGTCTCTCATCAAATGTGTAATGACTATTGGGTTTAGTCATCAGGAGTCAGATAGTCTTCTTCACATTGTGGCAGCTTGCACCGCTACCGCAATAGCTGTGTTCTTTATTTGGCTGACTAAACATTAAAAAGGGGAAAAGCCAAATCTCAGACTCTCCTCTCAATCCCAGTGACCCAGTATGTAAACCTTAATCTCTGTCTATAACAGTTCATTTGTAAAATAATAAAGATCAAAATAATCTCAAAGGTCAGAAAGGCTTAGTAAAACAAAACAAATCCAGGTTTCAAATTGAATTCTTTGTTTATGCATATGGTAGAATTCGTTGCAGCTTGTGTTCTTCTTCAACATAGGGGTTCGTCAACCCAGTCCTACAAGGCTCATAACCCAGCCTGGTTTTCTGTCCTACCATGCAGACACCTGCTTTCACCTGGGATCACAGTTTTCTTTGTGAAAGCAGTCCTCTAGCCTGGCTGGATTATGGGCCTTGTAGGACTTGGTTGATGACCGCTGACCCCAGATTGTTAAAAGGTACCAGTGCTAGGTTCAAAAATGTAATAATGCTTAATGTGCTTGACTATGTCAGCCAGTTCTTATCCTAGATTGGCAAACATTGACAAACTGGTCATGTGTCTATAGCTTACACATCCCCTTTCAATATAGTATAAGCAGGGGTGCATGTATCCAGTCCTTGAGGGCCTGATTCAAGCCAGGGTTTGTGTCCTACCAGGCAGAAAAGGAAATGGGACTTCAGGTGAAAGCATTGTCTTGTAGGATAGAAAATCCGGCTTGAATCAGGTCCCTGGAGGACTAGATAGGACTGGATCTTTGCACCTCTGGGTGTTAATACAATTTACAGGCCTTTTCTTACCCCAAATAGTCCAATATCCAACATTCAATTACGTGATACTGTTTCAACTCCAACCATATCATGGATGTTTTGCAAGGAATCCAAAGGTGATGCTAATGTTGTGTGTCAAGAAGGACCATTAAACATGGGTCCTCTTTGCTTTTCTTGTTAGCTGCAGTTGACTGGCTAAATTCTATGTACCTGCATGGTGAAAGAGCTACACAGAAACTGCGGGATTGCAGTTAGCACATCAAAATGTGTTCATTTAGCATAAAAAAAATTCTGTTGGCCAAAATTACAGATAATGCACAAGGCTCATTTATTCTGATTTATTCCAAGAGATCAGCTGGAGATGAGCGTGAGAATAGTATTTACCTTTAAAATAATGCAATTAATCTTGATAGTATTACCAGTGGTCTTCTGCATTACAAACCAAAAATAAAACAAAAAATTAAAATCACACTTCTGTGGTACTGTTCTTCGAGGGCCCGTCACATGGACAGAGGGATGGACAGACATCTTGCGGATTGTGCGGGTAGATTAATTTTCATACGGTCCATTAACTTTCCATTCCCCTGTGGCTGTTTCTAGGTACACATCCACCAGAGCATCCAACAGCGTGTGTGTGTGTGTGTGTGTGTGTGTGTGTGTGTGTGTGTGTGTGTGTGTGTGTGTGTGTGTGTGTGTGTGTGTGTGTGTGTGTGTGTGTGTGTGTGTCCTTGCATTTGCTAGGTTGAGGTTAGAATTTTGGTCAGGGTTAGAGTTAGAGGGTTAGGTGAGAGGGTTCTACGAAAGTACTGACAAAGGTGTGTGTGTGTGTGTGTGTGTGTGTGTGTGTGTGTGTGTGTGTGTGTTTATACATTACATTTGCACTTATTTCATTTTAAAATAATTACCAGCTTTTACTTGAGGTGTTTCGCTAAATAAAATATAGGAAAATTGTGACATGTCAACTTTTAAATTATTCACAGAATGAAACCTGATAACTGAATCTGTAGAATCACATTACTTGATGTCATTGTTTTAAGATGACCATAACAAGATTAATTTAAGATAAACAATTTCTATTTGTCAGATAAAAACAGAGGTAGCGTGGCATGTATAAATGTGATAGCATCAAATGTCAGTGAAATGATTTAAAGAAATAACCAGAATGATTTCATAAGGCAGTGAGAGATTTGATGATATAATTTTTAAAATGTATTTCATTTTTGCTTTTAAAAATTTAGCTGCAAATTATAGCACATATGCCCACAAGAGCTTGTATTCATTCACGTGTGTGGGGTAATCATATAGCTGCCTTTTTTTTTTTTTTTTTAAGGAAGAGCATAAGCCTCTTTCAGCCCAACCACGTGTGTGTGATGGGACCATTTTATTTCAACTGTGCAGCAGAAAAGGAGCACCTTTTCCATTTGAAAAGCATTTTTGATCTTTTTTTTGTCAGCTCAAATAGCTCTGCAGCACACATCAATTGACATTGACAATTGTCTTTGCGCACTTCCCCCCTCGGTTACATTGTGTGTTATATTCTCAGTAATGACAATTACAGCTAAACACAAAGGGCGAGTCAAGCAGACCAAATTAAATAGTCATTAATTGAATGTGCCATTTTAGCTCCCCTCTGCAGCTTTTCTTGTTCTGTTTCAGCTGTGACTGAATCATAAAAGGCTGTTTGGTAAAACCTCAGAAAGATTGTTCTCGTATTTATTCACAGGCCTTCAACATTGTTATTATATTTACATTTTTATTTCCAGAAACCTTTCTGTGCATTTTTCGCACATCAGTTTTGGCAACCCTAATTTTCTTCTTTTGTCATTCAGTTCACTGCTTTTTATGTTTTCTTTTCAAACTAATTTTCATATCTTTTTGTTTTTTTTGGGTTACTCTTGCCTTTGTGCTTGAATCATAATATATTATCACGCATTATTGTTAGAATTAAAAATTCATATATTGTAATTAATTAGTAATTCAAATATGTCTTTTAATTTGAAAACCAGTGAAAGGGGTGGCAGAAATTGATGACTACTGCTGTTTCATCTTGTAATGAGCTATAGATATCACTTTTTTTTGTCTACTTGTGTATTTCCCATTTTCCTATCTTCTCCAGGCCTGACATCAGTTATGAAAGTCAGAACAATCCTCAGTCTGTTGTGCTTATCTATTCCAGTTAAATCTCATCCTCTGCTGTGGCTGCAATTAACCTCTCCCATCAAGTGAAAATGGTGAAGCTCTCCATTAACCACTTTTATTTATCAATTTAATTATAGGAATCTGATTCAAACTGACTTCAAAGACACTGCACGGGCTTATTTGTTTTAAAGAATAACTTGCAGGTGCCTTTTCTTTGCTGTACCACTTCAGTGGAACAGGGATATAATCAGGCAATTAAACTCATTTAAACTATAAAGTAGATATTGGTTTTATGATAACTCATTCTAATTTAACCTGAGGTTTTTCCAATTATGATTCAGCAGAGGTAGGAATGACCTGGATGAATGATTAGAGGAACAACATCTCCTTGTCAATACTGTGAAGATAGAAAAAATAATGCAGCATATATGTCCAAGCGTATCAAACTGAAGAGACGAGTGAATCGATGCAGTTAATTACTAATGCGAGAATCCACAAAACACATTCTATACATATTTGTCACGAGTACATTAGAACAGGAAATATCACTGTTATGTCTCTGTATGTGTGCTTAAGCCAATTGCAACAACAAATATCAGTCTTTCAACATTTTAACCATCCACTTTCACATAAACTGAACATTACTCCAATATGTCAGCTGAAAAAGCTGACAGATGTCCCTATTTCTCCTTTTTGCATTACCCAAATTCTGTTCTGTTTAAATAAACACAGCTAATTTGGTACCATGACAACTTAGCTCAGTAAAATAAATCAATAAATCAATAAATACATCAAAATAGACATTAGAAAAACAGGTTTAAGTTGAAGATGGGCCGTATTTTTAAACCAGACATACTGAAAAGGTGTAGCCAAACAGAAGACCGAGGCAGTCTAACAATAAATCATTGGACTCTATTTTCTGCTTGGATGCATAAAAATAAACAAAGTGGGAGGAATAGACAATTAGAATGTGTGTCACAGCTGACTTCTTTCCTGACTATTTAAATCTGATGCTTCCAGCCCCTTCTAGACCACCGTCACTCAAGGCTGCTACTTTTTGCATTTTTTTCTCTTTTTTTTTTTTTTTCCTGATCTTGCATGCTGAGGCCATAGAATAATTCACATCCAAAAATATTGCCTGAACTTCAACACCAGTTTTTCCCAACTCATCCTTTGTGGCTGTGCTCAGTTTGGCCGCGTGCCCTGCACATTAATGCCAATATTCGGACAGTTCAACCTCTTCTGTGCAACATGCAGCTAGGGCCCCGTTTTCTGTTGAAACCGTTGTCGGCCTGCAGGTTTAAAATTTAACACAGTGTTACGTTTAGGTGCCGAGAAAGATAAGTGCTGTCAGCCACACGTCTTTCAATACATCTGCTGACAAGTCAATCTCATGTGACGTCGCCATTGTCATACGTTTTGCTGCTGTTACACCGATATTGGGCCTGTATATTGAAATGAAAAGCTGGACTGTGTTTGTTTATTAGCATTTGTCTTCTCCAGAGCAAAAGGCCAGATTTGTCCTATTTTCGTGATCATCCTTGCATCCTATTAAACAGGACTGTTGGTTGCTGCTGCTGATGAACACCAAAGAGGAAAAAAGAAAAAAAAAAACCTCGAGAGCTTTATGTCCATCAAGCATACCGTCCTATCAAAAGATCTGTTCTCTTTATCAACTGTATTAAAATGGTTGTAAAAAACAAAAAAAGGGATAATTAGTTCACCAAGGCAGGATTTGTTTTATGTAGTTCTCCAGTTGGTCCATCTTCACTAAGCTTGTCGAGTGTGCAGTGCTTTTACTGTGTTCGCTGCGGGACTGAGCCAGTGTGTAAAGCTCAGCCACCACATTAGAGGTGATTAAACTAGCAAATTAATGCACATCTATTACTTAAATTAAAAATATGTATAATTAATTACTGAAATCTTACTGTTGTTTTTTTACTTTCAAATTTTACCATTACACCATGTCTATGTTAAAACCTCTCTACATTTACATTCCTAAAGTTCATTGTTTTAAATTCCTCAGGATTTCTGCCTACTGTCATGCTTTTTCTTCTACGGCAATAATAAAATAAATCTTGCTTTTATCAGAAGATTTGACACTAATTTCTTGAAAGAAACATCTCATGGAGACACTGGGACGCATCATCAGTGATGTATCCTGGGTTCACTGGGTGTTTTGGGTCTCGCAACATCAGACACCCTCGCCCAGGCGACCTAGCCGGGGTGATCAAGTCCTGTCCCAGTAGCAACCCACAGATCTGCCCTTTTCAGCCACAGCCACCTCGTGGCTTTCTCTGCAGCTTCGCTTGGAGACTTAATGGTCCTCTTTTTGGCTGCCCCTGTCACACCCAGCTGACTGAGGGCTTTACAGAGAGAACGACCTGCAAAGCCTCTACAGCCAGCTTCTATGGGCTCGTAGAATGTCCTCCAGTCCCCGCCCCTACACTCCTCCACCAGTTCCTGATACTTAGCACGTTTCCTTTCGTTGGCTTCCTCAATCCACTCTTCCCAGGGCACTGTGAGTTCCAGCATGATCAGGTGTTTTGAAGACTTGGAAATGATGTCATGTCTGGCCAGAGAGACGTTGCAACGTGCTGGAGGATCCTCAGCTGTTTTCCCAGGTCAACATGCAGCTGCCAATCAGGAGCTTAATGGAGGGGGGCCTGTCGTTGTCTGTGAACCTGCCCGGGGTCTTTCTCCAGCCTGAAAGAGATTTCCGTCTTTGTTGCACGGTGGTGTTTGATGGTGCTGATGGCTGAGGCTATACTCTCAGCAACGGCTTTGAGTACCTGGTCATGGCGCCAGCGATGGCGATCATCAGCCAGGGCCTTTGGGCACCTGCTGAGGAGATGTTCTAAGGAGCCTCTTCTGGAGCAAAGGAGGCACGAAGGTGTCTCGTTCTTCCCCCACACATGGAGGTTTGCTGGGCTCAGGAGAGCATCATAGACTGCTTGCACAAGGAACTGGACGCGGTGGAAGTTTGCCTGCAAGATGTTTGACCGGGTGATTTTACGCTGCACCATGCTCTCCCACCTTGTCCATGCTCCCTGCTGTCGGAGTCCCACTGCCCTGCCCACAAGCTCTTCCTCCACGTCTGCTCATACCTCTTCCTGGAGTAGATGGTGTCTCTGCTTGCCCAGGGCCTGGCTGACTTGGGTCTTTGGGAAGCAGCCCAAGCCTGCTGTTCCTGTTGCCCCGCCCCCCCACCAGTGCCTTTTGTTGCAGTGTGTTACTTGTCCCATACAGGGCAGCGCTGTTGGGGCTACGCGGAAGCCCCAGCCACTTCCAAAGAAAGCTGCTGATCTTCCTTTCGAGGGATTCCACAGTTGTTCTGGGAACTGCATACAGGAGAGGCCACGAGACTCTTGGCAGAATGGTGTGTTGGAGCGTCTAACAAGTAGACTTGACACAACTTGAATCACAAAAGTATATTTTGTTGTCCGAATCTGAGCTGTATCCCTGCAAAACAATCAACAAAATAAAAGCAGGTGATTAAATGCAATATATTCCATAAAGGTGTGGAATTTCTTTTCAGTACATTATTTGAATTCTAGATTTTAAATTGTAACTATTTGTTGTTGTTGCAGTTGTATTAGATACTCATTCTAATATTCAGTAAAATATGATGTATTTCTCATTTTAAAAACCTCCACAGTTTCCTCTTTTCCTACTCTGGTCTTTTCCAGCCTTTGACATGCACTGTTGGACTCCCTGTACTGTCATTCGTGTACGAGTCACATTTGCTTTGGCCCTAGGGTTCTCCCAGATGGTTGCTGACAGATGCCCACAGTTGTTGCCCTTGGTCAGAGTGCAGTCCCTCCTCCAGATAAAAACAAAAATAAAGCTGTTCTCTTTTTCGACCGCTAACACCGGAGGCAGGAGTTAGGACTCAAATGGAGACCCAAGAGGCAGACCGAGTTTTTGTATTAACAAAGTCAGACACAAAGGAAAAATGGCTGAAATTTAAAGTCAAGGAACTCTGGGAATAAATGTGATCCCACCAGAGAACTAAAACACCATTAAAACACAAGGAGCTTGACTAGACTCAAGAAATGCTACTAAACACAAGGACAGTGACATATTTGCATGGTTACAGGTACAGGCGTAGGACCTTTTGTGAAATGGAAGGAGAACAGCCTTCACAAATGATAGAAAGTGGCAGAGGTGAGGCTGAACAGGTTACAACAATCACAAGAATCAGGAGGAGGAGGTGCAGACAGAGGAGAGAGCGAACCAGGCAGGAAACACGGCAGACTACACAAAAACAGCAAAAACAAACAGGAAAACAGAATACATCCACACGCAGTCTTCCACTCCTCCCTTCCGCTCCCATCTGTCTGTTTGCTCTTATTTTTAATGGTTCTTTTACAGAAAACAGACCCAGTCATTTTGCCTCATATTTTGTCCTACATATTTACTCTTCGTCCTTTATTTACTGTTATTAAAGACCAATGAAAGTAATATCAGATCAGTGGGGAATTGATGGAAGTTAAGGAAGGAACCTGTGATAAAGACGAGGCTCTTCGCTTCTTCACACCATAAATAATGTTGTGCATTTTGCAAGTAGACGGATCTGCATCCCCTAATCCCATCGAACAAACACAGCAGCTGCAATATTTCTTTGATTTCATTTATAATGGATGGCAACCTGTCAGGATCAAACAGATAACATTCTGTAGCTGCTCGCAGCGATGAAGGCAGCCATGTGGTGTTGTCAGGTGACTGGTCTGTGGAGGTGTGGGAGCGGCCTGATTGACTTTCTGTTAGCCAGATGTCATTAAGATGTAATACATCTGTTTGAATGGAAACATGTCCTCTCTACTGAACTTGGACAAATACTTTTCAGTCACATTTCTTATCGCTGATGGAACAAACTCAAAACATGTTTAGTTTCTCATGACAGATGAACATAGATGCTGTTTTCATATAGATAAATGTGTGTGTGTGTGTGTGTGTGTGTGTGTGTGTGTGTGTGTGTGTGTGTGTGTGTGTGTGTGTGTGTGTGTGTGTGTGTGTGTGTGTGTGTGTGTGTGTGTGGTTTATGGTCCTGTAGAGCCTTCCAGCACACTGGCCACACTGACAGCTGATGGTCTGCTTCACCTCGTATCTGCCTGACTGTGACACGTATGTGTTACAGACAGACAACATACAGTGGATTACACACACTTAGTGAGAGTGTGTGTGTCCCCAGATAGCAGTGGTCTAATTAAAGAGCTGGCATGTCAAAAACCCGCTCTCTCTTTGTTTAACATTGATCTAATCTCCAGTTACAAGTGTCTGTATGTGCCTGTGTGTGCGTGCGTGCGTGCGTGCGTGCGGTGCGTGCGTGTGTGCTTTCTGTCTGTCTGGCGCTCACATTTGGAGTGTGTTTGAAGATTCAGGTCAGTTCACACGACCTTGTGTTTATAATTTACCCAGACATTTATGCTTTTTTGTGAAATGTTCTGGCTTTGATTACTTTCAGAATAACACCTGGTCCCATTTGAACATGACAGGAAATTCCTAATGATAATGATAAATAATGTCACTGGTTATTACATTATGGTCATGTAAAAACAACAAATGCTTTAGTTAATTTTAACTTAAAGATCACTGGTTCTGACCCAACACACTTTTCTTGATATAGCTAACTGAAAAAGGTTTAATGGCTTTGAATTTTAATTGTTTTTCTTTAAAAAAACAAAAACAAACATACAGCATTTATAGGCACCAGAGCGCACTTATGGAGATGTCTGGAAATAGGTCGAGGTGATAAATGACGTTGTGGGCAAAAAGTACTTATGCCGTTTGGTTTTAAATGTATTCCTAATATTAATAATTCACATTTAGAGAAAGAAATCAAGTACTACATCAGAAAGTATTTAAGTTCTGATTGTCAAACAACACTAATAACAAAGCATAAATGATAAAATTACTAACAGGTGGTCTATAAATTACGTCAAAGTCTCCATATCTACATTTTGCTGTGGTGCATATTCCTACTATCAGAGTGTCAGGGAAATATGGACTAAAAATATGCAGCCTCTTAACAGCTCCCACTCACTTACCCAACAGCGTGAATCAGTGAGCAGTGCATTTGCAAATGACCTTGTCACAGAAAACTGACACAGAGTATGTCTCATGTTATGGGATTATCTATGCCAACCATTTCACTTGTATATAAATATACATCAGCAGAATGCTATATGCGCTGTGCTCCGGGTCTGGGTGTACTAGTGTGTGTTGCCCTGACAGTCTTTTGTTAAACGCACCTTTGTGACGGTGTGTGTGCAAGTGAGTCATGCTCCTCCTCAAGCATCGAGCGCTCGCTTACTGCTGTAACCCGTTTAAATATCTTTACTTCTCGCTTCCCCATCATCCGTTAGTGCTGTATACTGGCCAGTTCCCTTACTGGTGTTTTATTCAGTGTATTTTAAATTGCAGGAGGCACTGTGGTTGTAAAATTGTGATTTATTGCGAAAGGAAGCTTCTTATCCCTGTCGGACTGACATCACCGTCATTGATTCCTCACCATAAATTAGCCCCTAAAACCTACAGCAGGACACAGAGTGCATTATGTCGGAGATGTCTTTTTCTTTTTTTTCATGAGCCCTTCCAGGCCTAAGCAGATTAATTTTGGATTTAGACCTGGCAGGGTGACAATCGTTAGGTTTCAGAAGGTAATTATCTGAAGCGGTTAGTCCTCATTTCTGGACAGATGCTGCCTTCGGTACATATCGGCGGTGCTGAAACCACTCGATCATCTCTGCCTTTGTTCGTATTCCTCTGCCTTTCCTGCACAAATTACGGCGTAATTTCACTGCAATTTGTGTGGAAAAGCTTTAGATTTGTATTTTCGCTGGTTGTGTTGCCTAGAAACACAGCTATAATTGTAGGGTTAGTCCGCCTGTCACTCAGTTGCTCATTTTAACAAGGAAAAAAAAAAAAAAATGCTCTTGGTGTCTCTGTTCTTGTGCCATGTTTTGCCTTCATCCGACATGTTGCATTTAGACAGACTCATCACATATTAAATATATCCCATGATGTCTTCAGCAACATTATTGCTGGTGTTACTCCATCGTCCAGTGTCGTGTCAGGCTTTATTTTCTGGCATCTGTTCTTGATGTAATGGAACAGTGATGACGGGTGTTGCCAGGGATCTCACCTTGACCTTAAAGTCTCTCTCAGCCTATGTTGAAACAGTTCAAATAAGACATATCTAAAGCCTGAGCACATCCACATTAAACCAGTTTATTCCAGGATATTTCCAACCAAAACCAGAGATTTTTCAAAGTAAAAGTAACTTTTGGGTTTGGATTATGGGTTTAAGAGGTTTTTGCTGAGCATACATCATGGAGCTGTATAAAATATATATATATATATATATATACAGCTAAAAACTATTTTTACGATTAAGATAAATGGCAGGTGATTAAGCAGCTATATATAGAAAGTTATGTTCAATGTTCCTCAATGTCCCCTTGAGAAAACAGACAATTGACATCATCCACATGCTGACAAGTGAATTTATCCCATAACTCATCATTTATATGGCTTAAAAAATTATCATAACTTTAAAAAAAAAAGCTCTTCTGGCCTCCATAAAGCACCAATTTCAGGGCTGCTTTACTCCCATGTGTAGGAAAAAAAACAGCAGATTGAACGTGTCTTTGAAGATATAATCTGATTATTCGTTCACAGCGCCAAAGCTTTTCCAGCAACAATCCCTCCCAGAGCTTTGTGATCAACAATCTTAACCCAGGAAGTAAATCAAGAACACACAAAAACCACGCAGCAGCACATCATAAAGGGATAGTAGCTTTCTGGAGGAAGGTTGGCAGTTTTAGCGCTGCCCACCTGGTTGGACCTGGTTGGCTCCCATCCACGTCCCCACAACGAGAGATTAGCATTTAGGATCCTCATGGAAACACTGATGAACAAGTGTTGCGGCAGAGGGGAACAGCTGCGGTTGAGACAGGCCTACATATTTAGCTAGTGACTTTAGCATGTTGTTTTATTTTCCTGTGAATTAAAAGTGCTATAGCAACACTAACATATGTATCCAGAAATAATGAACACCAAAGCTGCATGGTATAGAAAAACCAAAAATTGTTTAAGAAATACTTGCCAGAATTTACAATTATGTCTTAGTAACACATTTGATATCTTCATTTAACCCTTTAAACCCAGATCCAAGTGCAGATTTTTTTTTTTATTATTTGTTTGCAGGGTTGTTCTTTCTTTTAGCTCATCAAATTACAAAAAAATTAAATTCTGAGCCGATCTTCCTTTAAGAGCGTGTCAGTTGCATAGATGTCAGAGAGTTTGGACCCCAGCAGACATGAACATGTCTCCTCCTGGACTGGTCAAATATCATTTCCATGTGGTTGTATCAGTTAATAGGAAGAAGACTATAGGCAGATGAAGCTAGAGCCACACAGATGAACATGTCTTCTTAATTAACTGGTGAGGTGTGTGTAGAGTCCCCATGACTGAAATCCTCTAACAACAGGATGATGTTTGATTGAGTCACAATAAGACCGAAAAAAGGGAATTATTGACTCAAGAAAGTAGTTCATTGGGTTGTTGATGCTTTCTCCCTTGCTCCTATTCTCTTCTTTTACCTGATTTCATTTTCCCTTAAAATACTGATTTTACCTTGACATTCTTTTTTCAAATCTAGTTTTTCATTAGGACAATTAATTTCATTTTGTTTATAAAGTATTATGACACCCTACAGAACCCAGATACTGAACCCCTGAGAGCAAGCAGTGAAGCAAGAGTGGCAAGAAAATACTTTATTTTAACTGGAGGAAACCTTGAGCAGACCATAGCTCTTATGGGGGGGGTGCTCATCTGCTTGAGGAGAGGGAGACAGAGACAGAAGAGAAGGGAGAAGAAAGGATAGAAGCAATGGCAAACAGCTTTATTACATGAACTTTTATTAGATTTAAACCTTGCCAACTGCCTCATAATCAAAATAATTTGGGGTCTGGGTTGTATTACTCTGGGATTTTATTTTTACTCTGTTGGCTCTGGTGGATCCCTTCTATCTTTAACAGCTACTCTAACACTGAGGAGTAACTTTAGCTGTTTGCTCCATAGTCGAACGCTGGGTCGTTCCTCGCAGTGCTCTCAGGTGCCAAACAGGAAGGAAAGCCCTCAGTGTGGTAGCAACAGAGCACCCAAAAAGCATCAGCTGCTGGCCTCACAGGTTGGCAATGTGCAGAAGAAGTTCTTTGTACGTGGGCTATTAGGTGGCTTCGACTGCTGAACACGCCACGAAGAGCGAGCTGAAAAACCTGGCCACTTGGTTGCTATCAGAGACACGTTTCAAATTTTATTTTGCAGTCGTTCCAAGAGTTAAAGCCTCAAAAGAAGTCTCCGTCCATAAATAGAATCTCCCTGTCAATTCTGAAATGAGTTAGAGCACCCACGTCCGACTTTCTGATCCATAATGCTGCTGATTTATCATTGATGCGCTGAAATGACCAACATTTCTGGAGATAAAGGGGCTTGGAGCTCAACCTCACAATGAGGTTCATTTCTGTCTCCAACAGGTCAGCGCATGGAAACAGCATCTGTCCATGTTGCAAGTGTTGTTGATGGCATAAGATGGAGCGGGACCTCTGGTTAGCTGGTTGATCTTTGTTTATTTAGACGACAATGAAAAGCAGGTCAGTCATGTCGCCCTCACCTGGTGGTGAGGGTGAGTATTACATGATGAAAATAAGGCTGAGGGTGGATGAGGTGATGAAGAGGCAGAGCCAAACGACGATGACAGATGGATGAGAAGAAGGGAAAGCACTTTAAACTTTAACAGCTACGTGTGACCAGCTAAAAGGGGAAGGTTATTTTAATTAAGGCAGGAAGAAAAGAGAGAAAATGATGTGCAAATGGAGATGATCTTCCTGATTTAACTTTAGTTTCATAAAAAATACTTCCAAGTGAACTTACATATGCTCAGATTTAGCAGTATTTTATTGACTTCCACCATTATTGATATAATTGTAGCCTTACTGTAGTGCCTGTTAGACTTGAATGGCTTCTTCTTTGAGACAAGCGTAATACTATTGGCAGGATCACCCTGGTAGACCACAAAGGACCCATTACCAGTAATAGAAAGAACTAGCAGGTCGCATGCAGAAGCGTTGTGCATGCGAGTCCTCCCTTCCTTACGTTCCACAGCAATTGAGAAATAGGCTTCCAGGAACCCAGCAGTGCAGCAGGAGTGTCCTTCTTCAGGAAGTGTTTGGCTAGGCAGCGGCTTCCATGGTAGGACGCCCGGGACAGACGGGGCATTTCAGTCACACTACTGTGGGTAAGGCGCAGGCGCCATGGCAGAGCATCGCAACGAGCCTTGGGGGGTGACTCTGCAGGGCCAGGGAAACGTCCACTAGAGCACTAGCATGCACGGGGTCAGGCAGCGGGGGGTACTCTGAGGGCCACTGACATAAGCCGCAGGCAGCCCTCTCCAGGACGCAGAAACCGTGGCTCGATCTGAGTGGAGTCACGAAAGTTGAAAGTGTTAAAGCGTTCAATTGCCGTACACTGCGCCTCACTCTGGTGTTCGGCATTTTCCAGGTGTGCCCTTTACCTACAGGAATAGGGCAAGAAAAATGGTCCCATGGATTAGATGTAGACACCGCCCCACCTCTTTTTTATTGGTTTTGTTTGATTTGTTTGATTATGACATTTTGATAAATCGACATAATAATACATTTAGAGAGTTCTTATATCATCATTAGCCACATGACATGAATGATGCATTTGACAGAAAATAAATGAAATCATCCGTAAACAAGGATCTGTGCTATTTTGTTCAAAACACATTCAGTATTTGAAGAATATCCACCTCTATCAATTAGACCCCTCTTGTGCAGTATGTGTATTAAAATTGTTTTACCTTCCAGCTTTTATTATATATATATAAACTCTTTTCTGAAATTCTGTACGTTCTAGTGTGTGTGGCGTGAAGTCTTGCATGCTCTGCACCACACGCTGTGGCGCTCCTGTCCACTGCGGGTCCGCGGTATCGCCATAATCACAGTAATTACGCGCAGCTTTGAAGTTCACGTCGCTGGTAGGAGGCTGATGTATTCCGCTGGACACATTTCCATAATACTTTCATCTCCTAACCAGTCAAATTGAATTTCCAGCGCTGCAAAGATTTGTACAAATGATGGGATTCTGTTTGATTGGTGCGTTCAATGAGGCTGGCGATTAAATGTCCGGTACCGGGACTTAATTTCCATCATGCGCGCACCACCCAAACAAAGAATGCCGTTAGACTTTGGGTTACTTTTGCACATACAAAGCGAAGCTCTTGTTTAGCTGCATCTCATTTTACACCTTCAGCCGCAACCGTTCAGCTATTACAGGTATTAATAGGCTTTGGTCTCTCACAAAGAAGCCGCTTTGTGTTCACAGGGAATTATCTGGAAAATAGAGCGGAGCTAGACCAAGATAGTCATCTGCAGGTCTCTGTTGTGTTGCTGTGATGTGTGTAACAGACGGACCAGTGGAAACCTAAGGACTGGTTCATCTGATGAACTTATTTAACTGTCAAAGACAAAATTTTATTAAATTAATTTGTCTTTAAAATGAATGCAAAAGACGCTGCACTGTTGCCCCCTTGTGGACACTTTAACGCCATACAGCTTTATTCTTTTTGGATAGTTAATGTCCTCCTGTTGTAATATTTTCTACAGATATGAAGCAAATACAGAAGCCAGAGTTTTCACACAGCAGCCCTCCACCCAAGCCTCAAGAGGGACAGGGAGATGGAGACGAGGAGGAAGATGAAGAAGAAAAGAGGGCATCGGAAGGGCACAGGCCCAAACGAGAGCGCCGCCAAAATTGCAACAGTGCCACATTGTGCCAGGTGTGCAATATTCAGCTCAACTCCAGAGCTCAGGCCCAGATCCACTACCGCGGAAAGACGCACCAAAGGAAGCTGCGGCGACTGGCTAAGGCTGTCAGCACAGGTAGAGATGCTGCCATTTTATGTATTTTTGCATAAAGGTGTGATTTAATATCAATCATTGATGCACAGTAAAGAGGACATCCAGCAATTACTGAATAACACAGAAACACCCAAGTCTTATTTTGGCTTATATCTATTAAATTATGTCACTTAACTGTGTACATCTGCAACTATCATCTTCTTTATTATAGACTGCATCTAAAAACAAGTATTTAGGGTCAGAGTGTGTATTTGTACAAGAAACAACGAGGTTGTGGCTGTAGCTTGAGAATTACATTTGAAATTCTCTAAAGCACAAGTGTAGCAACATTACCAATTTAGCTCCAACAATCGCTTTTGCAGTATTGAAGGTGCAACACGACATGCGAAACATCAGTAGGTGACGAACATAAAAACGGATGTGTCAGAGTTTGAGATTAGCCTGTGGTCTCACCCACTGCTGAAAGTCTCATAACTTTCTATTTGCTTGACAGCAGCACAAACTGCCATAAGATGAGAACAGCTTCATCAGCAGCTCTAAAACAACAGCAGAACATCATGAGCTCCCTCAAATTGTTATTTACCTCTGGGCTGCTGTGTTGTAGTAATAGTTCTGTTATTTTGGTGTCCACAGCATTTTTATGACTTTTTTATTTTTTATTTTTTCTGCTGCTGAGATGGATCTGTAGCAAATGGAAAATACGACTGCTCTCCTGCTGAGCTGTGGCATTTCTACCGCTGGAATATTACCTGCTTACACATATCCTCTGTGTTCCCTAATGCTTGTTCTGGCACAGACACATTGTTTTTAGCATTTTGGGTGGAAAAACTACAAAGAGATGTCTTATTTCTGGATGATATTACGATATGGGTGTAGTAGATATTCACACCTCTCCATTTCCAGATATTTTCCGCACATCTGTTTGACAAGAGGCCATTAATCACCATCACTCACTGCCATCTGCATCACACCGCCGTGCTGATCAATCAACACTCCCAAAAAACAGATGCTAATGAGCAACTGGCAAATAAGGTGGCACGCTCTAATGTTGATTTATGGCGCTCTCTCTCTTTCTTTCTAACGTAATAACGCATGAAATGAATTTATTCAACAGCTATTATTTATTTCACGCTTTGCAGATCACCATTCATAAATAGGCATGTTTGTTTCCCCCAATTTCTGGGATTGTATCTATTGTTCTTTGACTTTCTTGGATTAAAAATTTAATCTGCATGTCCAAGCTTTTGCCACTTCTGTCAGTATTACCGGTGATCATGGGGTTCGATGTGGCTTTGCTGCTAAATGATACCGAGGTCAAAAGGTAATTCACTGCTTTATGTTTATTGGCCTTGGTTTGTTAGATTTGCACAAAGGAGCATAACAGCAAAGTTTTTTATGACTTTGGTAAACGTCAATGAGCAACAGAGGTGTGTGACTGATCAACATAGTTGTGTTGTTATGAGGGCATTATGCATTTAGAATGAGGTTATGATGTCTGGTCGAGATCAATACTAATTCAAGCCTGATGTGGGAAAGACTGTGTTTAGCATGAATCAGAATAATGCATCTACAATTTTTTTTCCCAGATTATAATTTAGCTCTTAGACCTAAACGGGGTCACTGACAGTCACTGAATGGTCATGGATAGTTGCATGCCTCCACTTTGACTTTGTGTTTTGGTGTTAATCTGACAAAAGTGTTTTAGAGTATATTTTTTCCGCTATGCATTCTTTCAGATCGATTGCTTTCCTTGCTGACTCGTTTCCGATAAACAACATTAAAATGATGTATTCAATTCAGCCCATATTACAATCAACATCCAAATCTTTTTTTTTTACTCATCAGCAGTGTGGTAATGTATTAATTTTGACATTAATGGCTCTTTAAACATCTAATTCTTTACATTTGGAGATTTAATTTTTACAACTACCCGACCTGTTTAATAGATTGTTTAGATGAGGATCGCTCGAGGTGCCTGATGGGTCTCTGGTTTACCCACACAGAGCAGGAAGAGATTTCGCACCTGCTGCGTTTGTACCTTTTGAAATGACACCTGTCATAAATGGTCCAGTTTGTTCTGACTTGCTTTTGGAATTTGACACTGTTGTAATCACAGTAAAGAACGTAGAAAAGCACTCAGACAGCTCAGACCTCTGCCAAGCAGCTCATTTGTGACTTATTACTCACTGTGACTTACTGTACATTTGCAAAAGGCAGTGCTTATACAAGGTTACATAACACCGTCGCTTTACGATCAAAGCTCCTTGGTCTTTGATCTTGGCCTATGATCTTTGGAAAATAAAAGGTCAAAGTTTCTCCGGAATCCATAACATTTCATTGAATGTTATGAAAAATGTTATGGAAATTTCCTAAAAATTTCATTGAAATCTGTTAAAAGCCTTTTAGTTATTTAGTTAAAAGGAAAGTTAAACGCAGGCCATGACATACCCCCTCCCTTGGCAGAGGTTATAACACAATAGCAACAATTAATTTACAGATAAAAAATGCCTTATTCTTTTAATTGATTCAAAATGTAATAAATAACTATATTGTCTAAATATTTGGACTCATATTATTCACCAGTCAATAACCTCTCACAGTCTCTCATTAGTTGAATCATCAGCTTAGGTCGACACTAAAACATTGCTCTCTTTTTTGAGTGTCATTGGTGCCACATTGTTATTAATAAAGAAAATATTCAGTACAATTTTGCTCGTCAATTCCTTAGGATTGTATGTGTTTAAGCATACACAATGTTTTCATTAAAAACTATAAATGTCTAAACTCACACAAAAAAGGAAGAGGTTTAGTATTTATACATTTTTAAATATTTCATCTTATTTCCAAAGGTGTTTTTTTTTTTTTGCTCACAGCAGTAGAAGGATGGGTCTTCTGTGACTGTCTGTGCTGCGGTGTCAGACTGAGAAACTCGTTTCCTTCCTGCCGATGAACCGCTGTCACTTTGTTTAGCCTCATGGATTGTTTGGTGAAATGGAACGCGACTGTAACAGGGTGACTCTCACTCTCTTTTTTTCCCTGCATTCTCTGCAGAGGTTGTGAACCAGATGTGGCGCTGACACATGATCGTCCCTCTTTAAGTCAGCTCAGGAAGAGGTGATATGCAACAGATAGTGATGGTTCATCAGCTGTACGTTTGGGGGAAATTATCTAATATAATCCCTTCTTCTAGAATCCTACCGGTGGCTATCATGTAATGAGACATTTTGTACATGAAATCTTTAAAGACTAAAATTTAAATTGTGAGTCTATAAGTCATGATTATGTTTTAAGCAAAGGTAGCTTTTAAGATATGAATGTCTCATCATGTTTGTGCGCCATTTGTTTAAAAGCACAGAAGACGCCTGCTGTCTAATGCATTTCAAAACAAACTGAAATATTAGATGTTCAGTGTTGTCCCTGTGAGAATTGCTGTGTTTGGGCTTTAAAATTTCCTTTGATGCAGGCTAAGAAGGATCAGGAAAAGCACCTCTTCCTCCTTGCTGTCAGCTCTTCCTAGCGTGCCGTTGTTGCGAGCCTTTGTGACGCATCTCTCTCTCTCTCTCGTGCAGGCGTTAAGCCAAACAGAAACGACGATTTAGACCATCCATCCATCTTCTACCACTTATCCGGGGTCGGGTCACGGGGGCAGCAGCCTAAGCAGGGAAGCCCAGACTTCCCTCTCCCCAGATACTTCGTCCAGCTTTTCTGGGGGGATCCCCAGGCGTTCCCAGGCCAGCCGAGAGACATAGTCCCTCCAACGTGTCCTGGGTCTTTCCCAGGGCAATGGGACGTGCCCTGAACACCTCACCAGGGAGGCGTCCAGGAGGCATCCTAACTAGGTGCCCGAGCCACCTCCTCTGGCTCTTCTCAACGCAGAGGAGCAGCGGCTCTACTCCGAGCTCCTCCCGGATGACAGAGCTCCTAATCCTATCTCTAAGGGAGGGCCCAGCCACCCTACGGAGGAAGCTCATTTCAGCCACTTGTAGCTGCGATCTTGTTCTTTTGGTCACTACCCAAAGCTCATGACCATAGGTGACCATCACCACCAAACAGAAAGTTCGGTCACAGGTGGAGAGGCCGACAGGAATCCTTTAGGTGTTGATTGTCTGTTAGACAATCCTAATTATTTTAGGATCACATTGATGCCTTTATTAGTTTATTTATTTATAGGTACTTTGTTTAATGAGATTTTGTCTTTCCCTATGTATATATCCACATCTGGCTACCTAGCCTAATGTCTTTAATCCATATTTGACTCCTCCCATTTCCTCAAATATAAACTGCTTCCATTTTCCCTTCTACGCCAGATAATCTTTTCTCCGTAAGTCGGAACCAGCACTTGATGAGCTGAAGTAGAATCGGTTTCAGAGACATTTGATTCGTAGTTTGATTTTTGCCACCAATAAGGTTGGTCATATGACTTCATATAAATAGTCCATCATTCTACATTCCAGCTTTCTGCAGTGATGCGCATGTGGTGGCCAGTTTACAGATGCAATTGGTGAGATTTAGAAATGCAGGCTGTTTTTAAAAAATAAATTGTCTAATATCAAAGATGGCTGGAGCTGGTGGAGAATCTTTCACGTCATTATTGCAATTTTTAAAAACGTCCTTCATATTTGCAGCTAAGGTATGATAGTTCCCTTCAGGTCTTGTCACTAATCTAAATAATTTAGTTCTGTGTCCATTCCTACAGTCACAAAATGCACATGCATGGACACGTTCACATGCCGAAATATACAGTATAAGCTGTGAAATGGGATATTTATCAGCTGGAGCTTTGTTCATCTTGGCCTCATTTCACAGAGCTAAGTCTGCTCTCTGAAAGCAGCCATTTTTAAGCTGCCACTTTGTCATCAACCACCAATCAACACTGAGAGGACCCGTACAAAGAAGCCTGGAGAGGAGGACCCTGGAACAGATCGAAACTCTCAAGGTCTTAGTTTGTCACAGCTTTTTAAGCTATTAATTCCAATTTAGCACAAGGCAGATGTTAGTCAGTTTTGAGGCTTAACTGGTGTAGATTGCAGCACATCGGGGTATGTTTGTTAGAATTAGACCCAAGCTTGTGCAATTAGGGAAATATGCATTTTTATTTTATTTATTTATTTGAAAAAATCCTATTTGGTACTCAGATTTAAATGTTAAATTATTTTGAGCAAGGTAGTAATAACAACCATTTCAAGATAGGCTAAATTTAGTTAGAGAATAGTTTATTTTTTTAACGTTTTTGGTCCCTTTAGCCCTTGACCTTTACTCTGGGATTAAAGTCAGCTGCTCATGAGCATTTTAAATGTAGATACATTCACTCCACAGGTAAACACAGACATGCAGAGCTAATGTTTAGTAAGGTGGAGGGAATCGCTCTGACACACAAGCGCTCTGCTGGAGGCTGTCACCCTCTTTTTTCATTTAAATGCAGCAGCCTGAAATCAAGTGTAAAACTGTCAGGATTTGTCAGTGTTTTGATTTCACAGCACGTTTATTCAACTGGACAAGGAGCCAGCAAGGTGTGTGTGTGTGTGTGTGTGTGTGTGTGTGTGTGTGTGTGTGTGTGTGTGTGTGTGTGTGTGTGTGTGTGTGTGTGTGTGTGTGTGTGTGTGTGTGTGTGTTCAGAGTACTGAATTTTGTATTCATCGTGATTTAAATCGCTAAAATAAATCAAAATGCATTCAAGGTGCCATCAAACTGAACTTAAATTTCTGATACCACAATTCACAATACCCCCCCACCCAAAAAGTCAAAACAAGAAAACACCCAGATAACACAATAAATACTTAGCATTGATGGATCAGCAACCATATCTGGCAGTCATCTTTGCTTTTAGTGCAGTATTTTGAAATGAATCTGATTGGAATTTATGTCCAAACTTTTGAATTGTGCCGCTTATAGGTTTTCATCAAGCAAAATACATACTTTATCTCATTGTTTCACACTGTTTTCAAAGAGTAACAGAAATTGAATGAAAAGCCTGGTCGTTGAATGTGTCTGAGAAGCTCTTAAATGATGCTCCCCATAAAGCACAGCATTTTCAGCAGAGTGGTATGCAGAAGTGAGACACATCCATATAAAAATGCCTGTTGTTAAACACGAGCAGGAAGGATATGACATTTTAAAGCAAGCTTGCAGGTGTGAACCCCCAATAGAAAATGGAGAGGAAGAAGTAGAAGAAGGAAGGTTGGATATTCATGTTGTTTATAGCCAGCCCTCTCCCCTCCTCCATCTCTCTCTCTCTCTCGCTCTCTCTCGCTCTCTTGCATACTCACACAGAGTTGAGTGCACACACATGCTCTTCAGGTTCTCAGCATCACTCTCTCAGCCTCTTTTCCATCTCAGGCTGCCTCACTTGTTTCCGTCCTCCAGAGCAATAAAAGGCAGCGCGAGCAGCACGAGGCTCTTTAGCTGCCTTCGCGTACTTGGACGTGAACACTCTTTTGGCTGGTCCGTAGCTCCGGATGTGTCACCGAGCGAGGAGGGGCTGCCACCTCCGTCAGAGTTTGGAGGATCAAAGTGGTTTGAGAGAAGTTGATCCACGGGAGGCGGTTCGTCGGCGTTGGTATAACTTGTGAGATGGGAGAAAGACTGGCAGGAGAGACTTGAATCAAATGCAGAGGAAAGTGGATATCAGAGGAATCCCAAAACACGTGGAGATGCTGTTTGGTAAGACTGCTCACGCTTATTCATCTGCAGAGATGTAAAGTTCCCCCGATGTGTATTCGAGTTCACCTTCATCAGTGTGCATTTCACGAATGTGACTTTACATCTCGGCTCAAGGGCAGTGTGGGTCTCCTGCCTGCCATCTGCCCTTTATCAGCTCCTCTGCATCCAAATCAGGTCCCCATCCTATTTGTTTTTCCAATTGACCCATTTTAGTGAAGCCAAGTGTGGAGTTCAGACCAGTACACACAGTTTCTCCCAGATGTGTCAAGTCATTTTTGTGCCACACAAGAGCCTTTGCTGATATCACCGTGCAGATTGTTGGCAATTATGACTTTTCCTCCCTGGGGAAATATGCCCGGATTAGCTTGTATAATTAGAGCATGTTAAAGATAAAGGCAGTGTGGGGATTTTCAGTCATGTTATTAGTCTTGTTTGTGTT
>BJFM01002025.1:20725-34845 GCA_016586285.1 Arothron firmamentum | reverse complement strand
TAAGGGCTTTACAAGGTGGAGATTTGATGCTATTCCTCTGCTGTGCGCCCCCCCACCCCCACCCCCCTTTCTGTCTCCGTCTCTCACACCGTTTAATTTAAACCCCCGGATGAATTTAGCAATGAAGGGGAAGGAATATTGAAATGAATATCGAAGCGTATATGAACTGTCACAGTGGGACATCCACTTTCACTCTTTCGTCCACTTTCTGGCCTTTTCTTTCGGGTCACCCAGCCCCAGCTGAAGCGAGGTTGTTCCTCTATGACTCAATCATCCTCACACTGACATGGCTGCTGGGGAGGAAAGAGAGAGGTCATGAGTGGCATTTCCAGAGATGTCTCAGTTTTTCCAGTTAACTTGGTCATTAAATTATAGTTTTATCACATATGGCTTTAAAATGTCTCATTTTTGGCTGCTTTTTTGATCTTATTCACTGCATTTTAAGGTTCAACACATCTCACTATAAAGAAAAAACCTGTGTCAAAGTTCTGTTCCGCCTTGTTAAAATTTGTGTCCAAACTGCAGCCACAGCAGGACACTTGTCTGACACAATAAAAGAAGTTTGCGGAGGTGAAGAAGGAGAAACTGATACACGTGGGGGAGGGAGCCGGTCAGGAGGGCACCGTCTTCAAGCTCAGCAGACCGTTGATGTGTCTCCGTCCAGCTGAGAGCAAAGACAAAGTTGCAGTGGGGAGATTCTGCAGAGTCACAGGGGCATATGAAGGCAGATGATGGAGCAGAGGAGGGCAAGGTGTGTGTGTGTGTGTGTGTGTGTGTGTGTGTGTGTGTGTGTGTGTGTGTGTGTGTGTGTGTGTGTGTGTGTGTGTGTGTGTGTGTGTGTGTGTGTGTGTGAGGGGACAGAACAAAGAAGGAAGGATTTAGAAGTGATTACTGTGATAATTGCGCCATCGCTGTTGAGGTTGCTCCTGTGGTGGAAGAGTTCGAGAGGAGTGAACAAGAGATGAGTGAAACTTCAAACTTGCAGGTCCAGCAGCCATTGAGATTAAACCAGTGCCGGAGTGCACTACTCCGCCACTTTTCCAGTCACCAAGTGTTGGAAATGATGCTTCCAGTCTGTGAAGCAGATGACTCTTAAAGGAGGGTGAAAAACAAGTTTTTGAATGGGAAATCCAGGATGGTCAATAGTCTTTGTGCAGGTTTTCTCCATGGAGGCATGAAGGAGCTCTGATACGCGTGTTATCCAGATCATCTTAACACTTCCCTGAGACACAGCTCCAGCTCTCCAAAGAGGCTAATCTAAAGCTAAATGCAGGAGTTTTCATCCCAGAGCTTAGTAAGTAAGAAATGCTGCGCTGGTGTTCCAGACTTCCTGCATTAATCAAACCAGAACAAAGCAGCTCTGAGAATATCATTTTTTTAAACAATTGATCAAAACAGCAGATAAATGGCATATGTGAATCATAGAATTCCTTTGTCTGGCTCCAGGCAACACATGCTCTCCCTCTATGGATTTCCCTTCTTCCTTTACATCCTTCTTTTCTGCTTCTGCTTCTGCACTTCACTACATCACATCGAAAAACGAGATCTTATCCATTATTTTTATTTATTTATTTGTCATGTCCTCAGCATCTATATGACTATAAAACTGCCAGTGTGCTGCAATTAAGTGTATACTGTGAAACTCTCAATTATTAAAAGATGTGGATTACACATCCTGAATGGGACCTCTATTCTCCAGATTAATTATTTATTTGGAGAAGAGAAGAAATGCAGGGTGGAAAGAGCAGGTGGCAAACTTGAGAAAGGCGAGAGTGGAGGAACGGATGCAGCGCTTTAACACAGGACCTGGAAGCTACATTAGCACTATCAATAAATCAGGCCGACAATGTTTATGTCTGTCTCCCCCTTTTTTAAATGGCCTTTGACCACTTTTTGGACAGAAATAGCTGGAAATAAAACTGCTCCCTTAGATAAGACTAAAAGTTTCATAGAAAATGAAATAATATGCCTGAGAAAAGAAAAAAAAACAGGGTTTTTTTGTTTGTTTTTTTTTTAAACTCTGCATCAGCATTATTTTTTGGGGCTAAAAATCATCATTTGCGTTTGGAGCATGGTTTTTCCTCATCTGATCAAACATTGCTCGGCTTCTCTCTTTTATTCTTACTTCCATCTATGGTCTCATAGTCTGAGATGATGACCTTAATTATTCATGAATGTCACCATTAAAATATTCTGTTCTCTAATAATCATTTAAATAAGTTAAATGGTTCATTTTAAATGAACATTACAACCATTCTTCGTCCTTCTAAAATGTGACTCTGACATCATCGGATGAGAGAAAAGCTTCTTCAGCTCTTCTTACCCCTCCAATCCCTCACACTTTTATATTACCTATTTATTGCTGACTGACCTTATCTTATTGCCCATATAAAATCAAGCAAAGACTTTTTAACTTGTCCGGGCCACAGTTGACCCAGTTTTATTGGCTCTTTAGTGATTGTATTTTGACGCTGTTAAACCAGCCACTGTATGTCCTCCTTCAGCCGTTTCCTCTCTCAGGCTGGTAAAAATAGCAGGTTCGCCTGGTTCCTCACCAACATTGTTTAGCTTGACTCAAACAAACAGCAACCTGCTGTCAACAGTGGTTTGCATGGGCATGTGGGAAAAGATCAGCTATGCATGGGTACCTGCCAGAACGACCAGAAAGAACCTCTTCATCAAGGTCATGGGCTGCCAACCCTAATCTTCCTCAGCTTTATAAACAAAAGACATAAAACCAAGGTTGAGCTGAATATACTTGTCAGCATTCATAATCTAAGCTGCTTAGATTCTTCTTCTTTGACCAGCAAAGAAAGGTCCAGCTAAAGATGGACACATCACCAGACACTCACAGTCACTCATAGTTTGTGGAGCCCCCTGATTTTGTCTCATTGTCTCCTGATGGTTTAAGCATCATTTCGTGGTATGATGTCAGAAAACTGTGGCTGGATTTCACTCTTCCTATATGAAGGGAAAGAAGAACTTATCTGTGGATCCAGGAAGACTGCTAAACCTCCAGTATTCCCTGGACTTATACACCAGTGCTAATAAATACTGGAAGAGGCTTGTTCCAGTATACATCTGGGGAATACTTTATTGGTGTGAAGTGAAAGTGCTAACCAGTGTGCTAACACATGACTTAAATTATGCAAGGCCTTGACCTTGCTCGGTATAGAATTGTCTTATTTTTAGATTCTCAGTCGGGGAAAAATGACAAGGAATAATGAATTAACCACTGGCATGTTCAGTGCTGCTGCAGATGTTCTCGACACAGTTCTAAACAGCCAGATGAGGTAGAAGAATGTCTGTCAGGGACACTTTGGGATCCTCCTGTAGGAGGTTTACTGAATTTCACAGAAAAAATATGTGCAAATGTCTGCTTTGCTGCTGCCAACACATAGATGTGTTCCACACAGATGTGTCACAGCGGTGACACCACCCACCGTCACCTTTCATTCATTGTGAAATGGAAAGGCAGTGTCAGATTTTTGCTGTTTTCTGTTTTCTCGGGGGATTCTTTCCAATTTAGTGTGGTATATCAGGAAGTCACTGGGTCTAAACTATAATGAGGCTCATAAAATTCACTCGACTTAAGATGCAGAATTTTTCAAGGCCAAGGTCTGTGACAGTAATAAAAACAAGAGGATCAGCGTTTACTTTAGATCACGGTCATGACGTCTCTTTTCTACATATGTTTAGATGGGTTTAGATGGATATGAGAATGTCCAGAGGTTAACACACAACCCACTACAAATACGCTGTGACCTTTGCGTGTGCTTTTGTAAATGGGATAAATCAACGTCGGGCTGGGGTTAAGCTTATCCAGTTAATCAATAGTTCTCTATGAGGCCTCCATGAAAACAATCATGTATGGATCACTCGCACCAGCAGGACCCAGAGTTACTGCACCACTGTCCACTTATGGAAAAAGGAAAGCACATGTAAACAAGAAGTTGCTGATATCATTACCAATGTAGAACACACACACACACACACACACACACACACACACACACACACACACACACACACACACACACACACAGACCAAAACAAATCTTTTTTCATGTCTGCTGTAGTATAGATTGATGTTATGGTAACTGGCAGATCATTAAAGAGCAAGCAACCAAATCACTGTCCCGTGACAGAAACATGGACATGAATGTGCATCTCTCTCTCTCTCTCTCTCTCTCTCTCTCTCTCTCTCTCTCTCTCTTTAGCATTTACCTGAGATGACTCTGTCCGTAAAATTTTATGAATCAAGGTTGTGTTTTAATTTTAAAGTTGGAAAGGTTGAGTTAAAATTTTCACCTCGATGCTGTGCCATTAAACTGGCAGAGAGCAGATTTTCCTTTGACGTTTTCATGGTCAGGTATGGCCTTCTACCTAAGAAAAGCAAGCACCCATTGTCTCTGCCTAAGAAGATCAAGTTTGTTTGGGAGTTTCAATGCAGGGTGGCCTTGGCCATTGTTCCAGGCAAGTGTTTGGTCTGTACACTTGGCTCTAGGTTACGTCCCCGCCTGCAGGCCGTAGGAATAAATGCATTTGAAATGGAGCGTTTTCAGATTAGTAGAAGGTGATGTGCATGTGCCCGAACATTCGAACACACAGTCGGGAGGCTTTCATCATCATCATCGTTGTAGACCATGTGTGATTCAGTGAAGTTTAAAGGTGTAGGACAGCCCACCTGACTTGTCTTTAAGATGATTTAGAATGGTATGACAGCATAATGACGGCTCATCTTGATGGACTGAGCTCTGCTAAAAAGGAGAAAAATAAATGGAGACGGAGTGAGGGAGAACCAAACTGACGTAAAGAAAAAAAATAAGAAGCAGTTATAATGAATCTATTTTAAAATAAAAGTCCAGTTAAATCTCCTGAACCCCCCCTGTGTTTTAGAGACCCGCTGACTCTCAAGCCGCTGTTTTTTCTGCTATGATAGACTTTGGAAAATGAACCCTCATTTTCCACTCAGCAGTCATCCATTATGTTCCAATCGAAACCACTGAGCATTATCTGCCAGGAGGATGCAGGAGAAAAGGAAGAGCAAAAGCAGGGGAGAATCTTTAAACACGCCAGACAAAGATAATGGACAAGGGAGGCAACCAGTGAGTTACAACAAATATGTTAACAGAACAGTCTGTAAGTCAACTGTGCTTTTAAATTGAGTCATCGACCAGAAATAATCACATTCAAGACATTTTAAGTGTGACAAACTTCTGATTCTGCAGTATTAATTCTTTGCAACTGACCTGCTCTCTGCTAAAGAAAATGCCGCTTAAACAACAACAACAACAACAAAAACCTTTTAAAAAGTGGGCCTGACCTCCATTCCCCACTGTGGTATTCTGTTTGTGTGAATAGTGAATATTGACATTTAGATCTGACTGGGGACGCCTGTGTTGCTGAATCTATGCATGCGCTGGAGCCCCTGTGTGTTTGGAGACTCACACCAATGCAGCAGCGAACACATGCTGAGCTTCGTAACACAAATGTGCTTCAATAACACAACCTTGTTTTGATCAAAAGCAGAGCTCCTCATCATGAAAAGATCTGCAGAGAAACATGATCAATTCTATAAGATGCAAAAACAAACACAGAATATGAACACACACCCGCTGTTCTCTTCCTTTACTTCAGGTTTGTGTTCAGAGATCTGTTCAGAATTTCAATATGTCTCTGCAGACAGAGAGGCTGTCTATTTATTTATTTATTTATTTATTTATTTATTTATTTATTTATTTATTTATTTATTTTAAAAAAAATTCTCCCAGCTATATTTTTCATAGCCATCACCCTCACCTTTTTGAAATCTTTAGCTCTCCAACATTTGGAGGTTAGCATAATCTGCATCTCTGTACTGTGTTTTTACTTATATTTCCCAATCCAAAAATATGCAGACTTAGTTCAGACTTGTTGTTGATTTTTTTTTTTTTTTTTGCATGTGCATGTTGTTCTGTTAGAGTTAGCGCATAAGTAAGGTGCCGCTTTCTTCAAGTCGCATATCGATACAGTTGCTGCACAAAGCAGACAAGATCAAAAACAGCGAGTTGACAGTTGCGCGTTGATAATAAAACTGAATTCACACCTTTCTTTAAAAGCACTAAACCAATGTAAGTCCCATGTGTTCCAGGACTGCCTCCTTGGGTCCTGATAATTGTCTCTGAGACTGTCGCACCTCATAAATAACAGGAAAATTCATCAGCCGTGATGTTAAATGCTACATATCCTGGCGTGTCAAAAAAACAAAAAGTGTGTTTAGGGTTCTTCTTTGTTTCTTGTGAGGCTTTCAGAGGGTGTTAACAGCAAGATCCAGTCATTGTTGTTTTTTTTATCTCCTAGTTTAAGGCTCACAGAAATACAGCATGATGGCAGCAGTAATGGAGGATAAGTGCAGGTGCAGGCAGGATGGCTACATTGCTGGCTTTATGTGTGAATTCTGATTTAAAGTTGAATTTCTCTGAAAGTAGCAGCAGCTATTGGGGGACTTTTCCCAGAATGTGGGCTCTGCCACAGAATGGCTCCATCAAGTTTAATGGGACTGTGTCATTCCTTTTATGACACAGTCACACACACTGCAGGCTCCTTTTATGCTCATTTCGCTGAGATGAAAACAAAGGCCATATTTTCAGAGGCAGGAAGCAGCTTATAAAGGAAACTGTTATTGCAGCAAATTTTCCAAAAAGATCAAATATCAGCGTCCCTGGTACAAAATGAAACGAGTGTAAACTCGTCTCCAAGTGCATTTCAGTCTGAGTGGTTGAGTAAATAAGGTGTTTGCTTGTTTGTCGTCTATGACTTCGACACTTTCCTGGGATTTGTGCATTGAGAACATCCTTTATGCTGCTCTGAAAATGATATTCAATAGGATCACCGTGTCTTGAAACAACCACATTTGTTTACTCCAGCCCACTTTTTAGACTATGGTGGTTTATTAAATAAGATATTACTCTCACCATGACCAAAATAAGCAGTTAACATAGCACCAATTACTGTCTGAATAAAAATAAAATAAGATGAGGAAGCGTTCCAACTCCACGGCAAGAGGTTAGAGATAGTGTTAAATGCAGTTAGCACGACTGTTAACGTGCCAGCTTTTACTTTTACATTCCTGTTCTCCCTTCTGTTCCACATTTGGTCTAATCTGGAAATCTATGCTTGAGTGAACCCAAGGCAAAGACACTGATGCCAACTTTTCTGAGAAAAGGAGGTACAGTACTAAATCAAAAGAAGAAGCCCGACAGAGGATGGAAAAGGATGGTAAAATTGTATATAAATGGTCAAAGAAACACAAGAGATCAAGGGGTGGAAATATGTTTTCCTCCCAATGTGTAACTTTATTTTAAAATCTGCTTGTTACAACTCTTTTATTATATAGTTTGGTCCCTTATTTTGGAACATTGCATAATAACAAATGCAGATGATTCCATTTAGTGTTTTAAAAATATGTCATTCTTCAAGAAAAAGAGGTTTGTGAGGGGATCAGTGGTGTTATTTGGCTGTTATATCTCTTCACAGTCCACAAATAGGTGGAAAGAAGAAAAGAAAGCAGAACAATATTTACTTTTCCCCGTGAGCATGTCATAGTTTTACAGTCTGTATGTGCTTGTGGTGAAGTGGTAGAGTGAGGAAAACCTGAGCAGAGCCTCTGTTCTGCAACATGGAAACATCTTAATGTAATCACTGCAGCGTAAAATAAAATGGTCTCCAGAAATTCTGGCAATCAAAGAACACATAAACCAGCAGACATAGTTTATTTCCCCAGTTGCAATGCAGAACCTACAGACCTGCTCTGACACAGTGTGACCAGAGGTTAAAGCCACACATTAAAGCAATTTTTTTTTTTTAGATATTTTATAAGGGGGGGGATCCATTCTAGCATTTTTTACAAATTTGAGAGGTCGAGTTGAAATTGTGTTGATTTTATTACTATAAGATATCATATAGATTTATCCTATGTGTTGTTTTAAGACCTTACAAATCTGCGGAGGAGCAGAATGACAGATGGGAGGAAGACAGGGACAAGGACCGTTGTCAGATTGGATCTGATGACATTAGTGAGCTGATAGCGTTGCTGTTGAGGTAAATGTTGAACACGGGCCGTTGTCATCAGCAGACGCAGCCGGCCAGGCCTTGACCCACTGAAACCACTGTCACATCCACCTCATCACATGGACACTTGGAGAGGTCGGGGACCTTGAGCGCGACCCGCGTTCATACCCAAAGAGTGATGGGAGTGTGGGCAGAGACGGGGTCGAAGGAAGAGGATCCACTTCTACAGAGAGCTTCCACATTGAACAGGGCCGGGTCGATTTGTCTGCCAGATGTAAATGTTCTGTCATAGTTATAGTGCCATTACAATGTAGTTTGATAAAGTGTCACACCATCGGTTCGGTGCCGTTTCTCTCCTAAACCACTAAAATGACCATCCTGCACTGGCGTTTTTCAGTAAGAGTTGAAACACTTGGGAAAAGGTGGCTTTGTTTCAAGGCCAAAACATCATTTACATTTGTCATCTGATTTAATTTGCTACCTTAATGGTCACAACATTTAGATTGTGCAGCTGACAGACTTTTATTGAAGGTAAAAGCCTTTATGGAGCCCTTCTGAGCGCCACGTAATTGGGCAGCATACTTAATGACAAAGTGCTCTGGATCATAATGAGGGTTTGGGGTCTGGACTTTGGCCCTGCAACGCAAGTTTTTGTAGCAGCACTGGTCTGCTTGGTCTCGTTCAAATAGGGTGGTTAGGAGGACTCTGAAAGGTAATGGATGGTGAGGTAATTTCAGCATACTCACATGCTCCACACTGGGACCATTACTTGTGAGGAAGAGACAGAGAGAGGGACATCCAGAGACAGACAGCCAGAGAGAGAGGGTGATTAGGGTTAGACATGGTGCCACGGTGAGCCTGGATCTATAGAAATGGCCTCTTAACATGATGTATGAGGTGGACACAGAAACAGAGTTGGTGATTAGCATTCTGCTACCAGGAAGATCGGATTTAGAACCGGGAAAACAGCGTTAGTTGGGTTGTATCCTGAGCCACAGTCACTGGCTGGCTTTTAACCCCCCCAAGAGTTTGGAACTACATTTTTTAAAATTTTTTTATATTTTTTATTGTTTTTTTTAACTCTTCGGAGGCTTTTGAAGGGATCGATAGTTACAGAAAAAGGTAATTCTTCATGAATAAAATAATTATAATTAGAAAAATTATGGTCCTTCTTCAAAAATGAAGATATTTTGGGTAATATAGCACCGGAAGAAATTCAATCAATAACGCATCAAATGTTTCTCATGTGTTACAAATGGAGTATAACAGAAGAATATTTAGCAACTGTTCAGGTTTAAAGGAAATGGTGGTTTTATGTATTTAGTTTTTCTTTGTTAAACTCCTTTTAAGATTCCACATTTAAAATATTGAAGGCTAGCGACCATTTATGCATTTGAAAAGTATAATTGAGTGCTAAGAGTTGTTTCCTGTTGAATCTCTGCTTTTTTATTTATTTATTTAGTACCTGTAAGATGACAGTAAAGTCTGTTTCTGACTGTTTATTTGAGGTTGCACAGCAAGTGCACCTTTTGCTCAGCAGGCTGTCGCCAGCAGTCAATATTACGCAGCACCGTACATGTGGCCAGGTCAGTCAAGCTACACTGTTAAGAATTCATTATCCTCAGAGACGGTGTTAGTAATTGTTAGATGATTATTATTGTTAGTTATTATGAGATGGAGTGAATCCACCTTTAAAGCTGGATATCAGAGAGAGTCAATCTGTTTTATTTTCCATTAAAATACTGGGTATAAAAAAATATTTTTTCTCATGTGTAAATGCATCTTTTTTGTTATTATAGTCATGGAAGAAAAAAAAATGGCTAAAAACAGTTGAGGTTTTTATGTACAAAATAAATACATTTTTCATTTTTTTAAAAAATTGCCCCAAAGGTGTTTTTGCAGAAATTACCGGCGGCATTCCATGAGATGAATTAGTGTGATTGATCTATTTTTTGATAAACGACTAATCAGATTATGTATTCATGTCATCTGCAATCTTTTTAATCCCTGATCCAGATAAGAGATAGAGATAAATCATCATGAACCTGATGAAGTCAATTTTCCCCTGTTGTTCTGTTATCAGATAAAAAAAACAATGGTCTGTCCTTATTTTCTCTCTCTCTATCTCTCTCTCTCTCTCTGTGTGTGTGTGTGTGTGTGTGTGTGTGTGTGTGTGTGTGTGTGTGTGCATGTGTGTGTGTGTGTGTGTATTTGATGACCCCATTAGGGTCGGTACTTTAAGTAGTAGTAGTTTTGACACTTAAGAGGAAAAATCTAATTATTTTTTTGTTTGTTTGTTTGTTTTTTAATGACTGTTGCCCAACAGTTTCTTTCCTCAGGACTGCTGAGTAAAAGGTTGTTACGTACTCTACAAGAACAGAGTTCTTTGTTCGTTCTTTTGCCACATGCGCTCTCCTGTGTGCCTAAACTTCATCCTACCTCATTTTATCAGTTATCAGCCATTTGTGTGTCTTTAAATGATGTTCACAATGCGTGGAACACATTTTTGTTCGTCCTTGCCACCTCGGTTAGCTCTTCTTCAAAATGTGCTTCTTTCAGAAATCTGTTATTCTGGTTTTCTTGCCTTCTTTCATTTATCCCAACTGTTATTCCACCTGTCAAAACTCATTTACTTTTGCTTCCAACTCACCATCACGTATTTCATGTTCTTGTGAACCACAGCGATATTTGCTTTCATTTTTTTTAAGATTATTTGATGAATTATCCTGCAGCAGGAACCTTTGGACAGCGGAGCCATAATGTTGCCAGGGGCTAATACTACAAAGTGGGCAAACATGGTTAAGATTTATGGACTTGCATGGCACTTAATTTTCCAACAGAAAATGTCATCGTAAATGTCACATTACGATATTTAACATATGTATAACATTTGCAGAATGTGGAGTAAGAGCGGTCAGTCAAGCGAGTAAAGGTCTCAGGTGCACTCCCAGCAATGTTTTTTTCCCCTCCTTTGTCTTGGTTGGCTCTCATCAAGGACAACCTATTCTTGACTGTTCAGCCATACTTTTCTAAAGCATCATCAATAACTTCTTCATTTGCTTGATTATGCCATTTTATTCCACTACAGGTCATTCTTTTCAATGCAATGGACACTTTGGAGGAACTGTAATTGCTTTCTCCATGTTTTCTTTCCAAACATTGTGTGGACTTCAGCAACAGTTTGCCTTAATTTAACCCAGGTTCCTCTGTTTCTATGTTTGAAATTCATGATGATGCGCACAAAGCTTAAATTTCCATTCCAAACTCTGCGTCTCACTGCCCTCTACTTTATCTCCACTTTATCTCTCTGAGGAGGGTTTGACCACACGACATGAAAGCACTTCTCTTTCCATCTCCCCTGAGAGACGGAGGTCTTCAGCCTAATGAGGTTTACCAGAGCTCAAATCACCACATGACTTCCCACCGAGCACACCACACTTACGACCATTCTCCCAGAACGGCGGGAGGGATGGGAGAATTCAAAATGAAGCAAAAAAAAAAAAAAGTGTGAGATGACTCTCTTGCCTAATTGTCCATTTCCCCGGGACTTTGCTGAACTCATGGCTCATTAGCTCTGAGGTTGGAGACATGCACAGGCGACTGCTGCATTTTATCCCATTGCCACAGCCTTCTTCACATTAATGTATGTAATTAAATAATACTGGGGGTTATTTTATCAGTGTTTACAGCATACAGAGGAAATTATGAAGCCAGTGAATAAAATAATGACTGATGAGCGATTTATTTTGTGAAGTTTCGGTAGGCTGTAGAGACCATCAGGCAGTAAAAGTTAGCACAGTTGCCCAGGAAGGATCCAGGGTCGAACCCAGCTCAGGGTGGAGCCAACTTTAATGTTTGTCGCTTGTCTGTTTTCTATGCTGTATTATTTTATTGTTTTTCACCTGGCATCTGTGCTGCAGTATATTTGACCAAAGATAACAAGCGGAATGGTTCCAGGGCTGCAAAGTTGAAGGTGTCTGACAACTATTGTATGATTAGTCAGAAACCTGGATAGTTTTGAGGATCCAACTAATGCATATTCCAGTGATAAGGAGTGACATCTTTTTTCATGTAAACATTTAGCAAATCTGTCTAACATTATCACAGCAGGGAGCTCAAAGCAGGACTTCCTCGTTTGCTGTAGCGAAGGCACGAGAGACCATTTTAAGTGGATTCCTCGCTCTGAATATCATGTTCCAACAAAAGATGGGCATCTGAAAAATTTACCATGACAGTCAGTTCACAGGCAGTGTGTGTGCCTTTGCTGAAAACTTTGCACTGCATTAGAGGAATACAGGATTGAAAGCTATTTTCCCATTGAGCATGCTAACTATTCCACAAACCTGTCAGCAAGGAAAAACATTGCTGAGACAACAAGGTTGGTGTAAAGGTGTTAACTCCATCCTTGTCACGCTGTGGTTTATTTTATCACCCTCCTCTTGCGCTTTAACAGTGAATAATTTCAATATGTCTTGTAAACAACAGAGAAAGCGCTCAAAGCAGCAGTCAGGGGTGGAAGAGGCTATGTCGTTCACACAGAAGTATTTTAGAGGTTTGTCTGGGCACCGTGACTCCTGCTGCAGTCATCCAGGAGGAAAGAGCTGGTCAGATGAATAATTGCGTTAAATACACCTTCATAGACATTGAAATGTAGAGGCTGACTATCATATCTAGGCCATCATAAAAACCATTTAGACTGGTTAATAAAGAAAATTCCCTCAACAAAGAAAATAAAGTCATCACTGTAGAACATGGCCTGAGGCTGAGGATGAGAGAGACAGAATAAAGGAGGAAAAGGAGGCAAATGGAGAGTGTGAAAGAATGAGAACTAACTGTCCCAAAGAAGCACTCATCCAGAATCTAATATAGCTGTTTTCCCTGTGTATGGCTGTTAATTACTTCCTCGGTTACCGTAATGGTGAGAGGAGCAGATTGGTGGGGTACCTAGAAAATGAACTGTATCTGGGTTAATTACTTTCATTTTACTCCTACAACAGCAGAAACGCTCATTTCTCTTTGATTGCCTGGAGTCTTTCTTTAACATGGTGTCACACAAAATGAGCCTGAAATTGGAAAGAAGGGGAAAAAGGAAAGAAGAAAACATTTGGCAGTTATACGACTGTGCAGCATTGTCAAACAGAGAAAGTGGAGTGTGACTTGAAGCTGGAAAAGGTTGTGGTGGCTTTTGATCTCCTAATCTAATCTGGTCATTAATTCCCCCAGAGTGCTCACAAGATTCAGTTTTACTATTGCAATTGCCCTCCATAATCTTGAACTTCTATCAATGACCTCAGAAACCCAATGTTTGGAGGTAAATATCATAAATCTAAGATTAGAATCAGAGTGATGAGCTGAGTTTAAGTAAAATTCATTAAATTCAATGACAGAATTTGACAACCAATGGTTTAAAGAACACACCATGTCAGGTTATATGTTTTTCTACTTTTAATTTAATCTAATATTTCTACAAATATTACTATTTCACTTAATATTAATATTCACAAAATAAAAATCCCCTCTTGCATAAGAGGATTCTAATGTACATAACACTGCGCTTCTCTTCTGTGGCGTTCCACTAGGTTAGATTCTAGAACCCAATCTTATTGATTTTGTTTTTTGCTCAGGTTGAAGATAATAAAAATGAGTGAACTATTCCTTTCTTGCTCCAGCTAGCTCCCAGCCTGGGAAAACATTCTGATTATGAGCGCTCAAACTTTTTCTTTAACCTCTGTGACAGTAGAAATCTGGGAAGTGTCATTAATTCAGTTTAATAGGGCAGATGTAGATGTGGGATACAGTATTGTTTCTATATATCAAATGTGTGGAGGCTGCAGTTTTCTTCTGCAGGCTATTGTTCTTTTTCTAGACTTTTGGGGCTATTTGTTGCTTAAACAGCACATGTCGCAGTTCACCTCACTGCATGTGACAGTCTTGCACACAATCAAATGCTCGGATGAATGAGAAAACTAATCTTGCGTGGCGAGACATCTGTCCCGTCAAGTTCAGTGAGTCTGGGGAAATTCAAGTGCCAGAGCTAGTTATGACAGAAAGGCAGGTATTCTTTTTTT
>BJFM01002025.1:0-16409 GCA_016586285.1 Arothron firmamentum | reverse complement strand
TTTTTTTTTTTTTTTTTTTTGGTGTGTCCTGCCCTGCTGTGAGGCCATGCCATGCTCAGATTTTCAGTTCAAATTTGTGCACAGATAAACCGTAAAGTTTCTTTAACAAAGCAAATTTAGAGGGTGAATGCAGAGAGCTCGTCTTATTGCTCGTCTTATTGCTCGTCTTATTGCATAGAAGTTATTCACATAAAATATGAGCATCTGGCAGAGGATAGTGTGCACGGTTATCATTTGATGTTCCAATCTTATAAAATCATCTGCTTGCTGATCAGATTAAAGGGATTCCTGGTCATCCTCCTTTTGAGGGCCAACAACTGGCACCCTGGAACAGTAGACTCAGAAGTTGCTGGAGGGATTATATATTGTTGAAGGGATTATGCACTATCAGCCCTGATCCCTCAAAAAAAAAAAAAAAAAAGTCTAGAAGATGCTGCTATGAAGATTGGAAAGCAGTAATACTTCATTTTAGCCCACTGCTGTGACAGCTGAAGGCCTCTGCAGAGCAGAAGGAAATAAATGTCAAAGAAGAGCAATTAAAAAAATAGAATAAATAGATAGGTAAATACATTCAAAGATATCTGTGTGATGTCTGTTTTCTTGGTAGTATATCTACAACATAATCCCTAGAACAGTGTGGAAAACGGTAGCAGCTGCACTTTCTTTAGCCTGTGCCCTAAATCTCTCAGCTATAAGCCTAATCTCCCACAATATTTTGGAAAGGTCTCATCATATTAAATTTTAAAGACACATTTTAGACAAATGAGATCTGTGTGCTGAAAATGATAAATGAAATTTAAAATATATAAAATATTTATGCGATGGTATTTCCTGGGAATATAACCTGAAAGCACCACAGTGTGAAGGGTTTGGTTGGGGGGAAGCTAAAGCTTGATAAAATTAGGAATATATAATTCTGTTCTTCCTGATTTTGGATGGATTCGATCTGTGCTTGGCTGCTTTGCATTTACTTTGAAGTGGCAAAACAGCATCCTGCTCCTGCAACAGTTGCATCACTTTTAAAGTTGTGTTTACACAAATGCGGCTGTTTTTCTTCCCGTCGGTCTGTGGGGATGCGACCCAATACATCACCAATGTGTCAGAACCCCAGAAAAGTCAAGTTTCCCTGCTGAAGTGCATGTGGAAAAGAAACTTTGAGTCACGTTCCGAAGCAAATACATAGAGAAGAAGAAGTTGACATTGTGGACTGCATCCAGGAAAGATTTAAGTGAGGGCAAATGGCGCCAGAGATCCTCTGTGCATGCACATGTGGAAGCATCTATTACACATACTAAATGAAATATATACAGTTTTGATTAAAGGTATATACTCAGCTTCTGATGCTAACTTTAGTTTTACTAAATTTTAAACAAAAATTTAAATGTAATACCCAATTAATGAGAGATGTGAAGCAAAGAAAATGAGTCTGAATTCTGCTGTTAGGTTTAAAAGCCTCACAACAAACCAATCAAATCAATCAAACAAACCGAGTCAAGTGCAAGAAAACCCGGATAAAACTGACAGTGATGTGTCAGACAGATGTGACAGAGGACAATAAACAGAAATGTTCCCGTCCAGCCATCCCAATTTACAGGATAACAAAAAGACAACATTTTATACTGAGAAGTAGGTTTGAGAAGAAGAAAAAACAAGTTTCATTAACCCTCAGAGCTGAAATTGGAGTTTTTACACTGTTTATCACATACAGGATTTCTGCAGCATGAAAATAAAATGAACATGCGCACATGCAGTCAGGGAGATGTGACAGAGTGAGTAAGGTGACAGAGTGAGTAAGGTGCCCTCGACAGGCTCTCTGATCATTTGGGGGTTCGAGACATTGCTGAAGGATACCTCAGCAGTGCTCTGAAATTGTCCCGGGACCTCTCCGTCTCCCAGGCCAGTCTACTAGAGACGTGTGGCACAAGGAGCTTGACATGCTTCTCACATGCGATAAACAGTGATGGTGTCAATAGAGTTTCTTCAGGAACAGTGTGTTAATGTGTGTGCGTGCGTGCGTGTGTGTGTGTGTACGTATGTAAACATCTTGCATGAAAATATCATATATTTTGTTTTTGTTCATACATCTTTTCCATCTACACATGATTTTCTTTATGTACAAGGACACAAGTTCATATGCAAACAAACACATATACATACACACACTAATCCATTATTCATGCATGTATGTGTTTACAATAGCTATACTATTACAGGGTAATCAGCTGTATATGTGATTGATGTGTATTTCTGTGTCCTTTAATGTGCAGGTGTATGCATGTGTGTCTCTAATAGCAGTTGTAAGATGTCAAGGTGAAAATGTTAATGTCTTTTCTTTTTCAAATTTCTAACATACACAAGACAATTACGCCCATGACTGGACATTGTGTATCTGTAGAATCAAACACAATCCTGCATTAATGCAAAAGTCTGAATCCCTGGTCTTTTTACTTTTTTTTTTTTTTTATGTTAAGTCAGAGGCAAAAGTTAAAGTAAATTCTTTTTTTGTTGTTGTTTTTGCTGTTTTGCTCGATGCATTTATGGATAATAATACAAAATGACCACTGAAACCCAACAACAAAGTAGTGGGATTACACCGACACAGGAAGCAGTTCAAAGGTTCATTTCCACTCTGCTTTGTCTAAACTACAAGAATAATGGACAAAACTGCAGCTAAAGCTGTATAACCACCTTTTGAAACCCAATAACTTCCACGTAAACGGTGTTCTTATGAGAGAAGAAATGTTCAGTGCTTACTGATCAATTTTAAATGTACAAACATTTAAGAATCTCTACACTTTAAAAAAAAAAAAAAACAGTCAGGATAAAGTTACAGCTAATTGCTTTGTGAAGTAGGAAAATTCTCATTTATTGTTAATTATGTACAACTAAGTATCATTTACAAAGTGTTCTACTGGATCTCGACCTTAATATGAGTATCAGATTTGTTAAGTAGGGCAGTTATTTTCAGTATTAAATTTGTGTAGATTCACTACACACTATATCTCTGGGGCTCCAGGATAATTATAGAGAAATATGGCTGCGGCACGTTCAATGTGTAACTTCAAAGACACAATATTGATGTAATTGTACCAATTTGTGTAACCAAGGGAAAGAAAAGATAGATTCTTAAAACCAATTACGCATTAATTACAAATGTGTCGTGAAGGAGGTATTTATTAAAGCTTGAGTAGTTTCATAGAATGTGTAACAGTTTTACTGAAAGCAGTTTGTGGGATCACTTTTTGGCCTGAAGGTTGACCAACAAACTGGAGTCTGTAATGGTTTTAACTGAGAGAATGCTGGGGGGGGGGTGTTAGTGCAGCTTTCAGTCTGTCAACTTGCTGCACAGATGCCCGCAGTTTAGTCATCATCTGTGTTTACTGGTTTGTTGTCATTACCACCAAATGACTTCAAGAGTATCTTTTCCATCATCAGTGCGTTAAATGCAAATGGGTGTAATTGGACTGTCTTTGTCCCAGTACACATGCACAGACTTATGTATTAATTTATTGTTGAAATCATGTCACTTTTTCAGCATGTTGGGTCATTTCTGGATGATCTGTGACGTCCCTGACTAAGTTTGGTCACAGTTAAAGTTTGGTATCTGCACCCTGAGGATAGTGTGATGAGGTGCTGGTTCAGTGGGCGTGTGGTGTCCTGGTAAAATACACAAAAACCCAGAACCAAACCTTAAGCAACATGATGTCTTTGTGCGTGGGTGTGTTTTTGCCGTGCATTTGTTGCTGCATATCAACACTTGCATTGCGCTGATGTGAGTTACAGGCAGCGTTAATTAGTCGACCGTCTTACTAATAGACTCAGAGCATTAATGCAGTCAGCCTCGAAACCAATTAATTCAACATCTGCTCTGATCACATTTGCCTCTGCCATGTTTTGATGATGTATGAACACACAATTATTCCTTTAATCTGATGAGAACAATTAGTCTTCGTGCCACAGCGATGTCATCTAATTAACAAGTATGACACACTGACTCTCATCCAAGATGTCCAAACCTTTTTCTACTTTTTTCCCAGTCTTTGCAGTGCACATATGATATTTGTACCTGCAAGATTATTTCCCTCTGTTTAAAATGATTGTTCCTTTTCTCATCCCTCTTATTACTTCTCCATTTGTTTTCCATGCCAATTGTCCTTGTTTTTGACATCTCTATAACCATTATTTGCTCGCCTTTTTTTTGACTTTCTTTAGTCCCTCTTGCTCTAAACCATGCTGTTTAGTATAAATTACTCTGTTATCTTAATGGAATTTAAAGGCCTGTGTAAATAGACACATTTTATCTCCCACAATGTTAGAATTACACAGGGTTCAAGTCTGAAAGCTATAATATATTTATCATCCCACTGGTCTTAAGGCCGTTTTCACCGTGCATGACATTTTAATTCCGCTTAAGTCACTTAAGCAGATTGTTTATTCCTTTTCTTTTCTGTTCTCGTCTTTCTGCATGAACCTATATATCCAAGGGTCTTTCCTGGTGAATATGGACAGCACTACTGCATATCCATGAGCCACCATTATTCAAGGGATTAGTCAATTTAAGCTACAAATGCACGCAGAGTGGTATGTAACAAACCCATCATAGCGCTGCTGTTATGGGTATGTCGCTATAGCGCCATAAGTCAGTGTAGAGGGGAGCACAGATTGATTTAATGGGCTAGTTTAAATTCAAAGTCCTGGCACTCAGTCACTGGCAGTGACAGCAGCTAGATAGGCACCATAGAGGAAAATCACATTTATCAGAGGCTATAATCAAAATGTAATGTAGACCATACAAACACCAGGAACTGTGAAGTGTCAGCAGGCTGACCCATTTTCAGATTGCACTGTCTTCTCCTTGGTTTTCTTTGAGCGTCGGCTCCTTGTTCATTCAGTTCGGTCTCGCTAAATCGACTCTGTATCTACATGAATATAAATCACAGCAGGATGGCAGTGTCACCTGGTTTCAAATGGAGACTAAACATCGCTGTTCCTTTTGCATCCTGAAATATTGTCTTTGGGCTTTGTTGATTGTCTCTAAATATTAAAGAAATGGTTCTGCTGTCTGTAAATGTCCCTGTTGTGGCAAAATTAACCTCAAAAGATTAAGAATTATGGTGAAAAAACAACAACATAACCAAAACTGCAGTTTGGTTTGTTCTATGTGTACAGTTTGTACACACAGAGTCATTTAAAAAGGGTTACAAACTGAAACACACAGTGGTGAGTCATTGTCAGGGAAGATAGGTGTACTTATATATGTTGAATGAAGGAAAAAAAGGAAGGAAAAAAGGGAAATGTCATTCACTTCAACTTCCGCTGTTCGCACCGAAACTGAATAATTGCATCGATCAATCAGGTGATTGACAGCGAGGAGAAAAAGAAAGGTCGGAGCACAGATGAGAAGAAAGGTGTTGAATGAAAATTCAGCAGTAACACAGAGAGATTTAGAGAGAAAGTCAGGAACGACCATTGAGGGGATTGTTTATGCCATGATCTGAATGGTAATAGGGCAGCAGAGTATTGAACAGGTGTTGCTCTGAGGTTATTTGAAGCTTTAAGAACATGGCAGCATTTTTTTTTTCAGCAGGAACTCAAATAATAACAACAAAGACAAATTTGCAAGGGACTGATGTACCACCAATTTTAGGATGAAGACACTTTCCCAGCAAACCACCACCATCATGAAATGTGCCCATATTTGTTTTAATGTGGAGGCAGTTTGAACTGATCCGACAAAGAGTGTTTGTAAAAGTCGATTTAAAGGTGACAACTGACTCAGCTGTTCTCGGCTCCTCAGGTAGATTGGTTTATATCATAAATTCAGATTTTCATTTGAATTCCCCGGAGTTCCAGGAAGTCGGAGCTTTAACGTAGGTGACATTTTTCTGAGGCTTATGCAGTTTTAACACACAGCTTTTTTTTTTTTTTTTGCAATTTTGCTGATAACTCTTAAACCCTTTATCTCTGATCCCATAGTAAGAATCTAGCATTTAGTGATGGCAGAAACAAATTATGCTTGTTAAACTTGGAGAAGTTGGAATTAAAAACTTCCAGGTCTGTCCTATTCTGGCACAAGCTTTGGTTCCCGTCTTTAAGCTTCTCTGTGACTCTCTCCTCTCACTCAGTCACCCCTTTTCCACCAACAGTCCCAGGAAAAGGCATCTGCATTTCCACTGCACCTCAAAGTTCTGGATATTCAGCTCTGCCAGCTTGTCCGCTGTTCTTCCATCTTCTCAGTTGTTACCAATGGCTATTCTCCAAACAGCCCAGCCCTTGTTTTCTGTTCATTTTTCCTAGCTTCTCTTCATTTGCTCCATTTTCCAAATAATCAAAACACAAATGAAGTGAAGCTTATAGAAATAAAATAAACAGGTTTGCAGCCATCCAGATAGTGTGTTTCAGTTCATGGATGTTGACTAAAGGTACAGGGAGGTGAGGTACAGTGGTATTTCTTGAGGGGATGACATGCATCAGACACCATCCATCCTCCTGCCTCCCATGTTCATTTGTTTGTCTGCTGTAAACAGATGAAGACGACAGTACTGTAACCATAACCCCCCACTGAGCACCACAGATGCCTCTGACTTGGGAAATCTAGCTATCTTGCCTTTTTCTTCCCTTCACTCCTCTGCTTTGCTCCTCCTCCTCCTCCTCCTCTGTTGGGCCACAGTGGAGCATCAGAGGCTCCGCTCTAATTATGGAGCTGAATGATTTAGCTTGTAGTGCCGTTGATGGGTCGCTAGCTGCTCTTGTTTTCAGTCCAAGTTAAGGGAGTTTTGTCACAGTGCTTCCAGTCAACCGTGCAGGATTCAGCTAAAGTGTGGATGAGAATGACTCAATAATCTGTTTGCGTAAAAGATGAAAAAAAAAAAAAAAAAATTCAAACAGCAACATAAAATTCAAAAATTCTGTTTTCTGCCTCACTGCAAGGTCTTTCTGAGAGAGCTGAAAGGTGATCAATGGCTCATTTCAACCTTGTAAGTGTAAACAGTGTATACATTTATCACTTCACCTGGAAAAGACTAGATTATCATCATATTTACACAAAATTTGAGCTTCTGAGGTTCTGGTGTCAGATTAAAAGGGCAGGATGTAAATTGTACACAGAGAAAAGCGTCCAACATCTCAATGTATCATGTGTTATCGTGTGATTCTGCATGCACAGTTACAGAGATGACCAGAACCTTGAGGTGACAGCTAGAAGGAGTATGACCATTTGTAGAAGCAGCAAAGATGTAAGTAATCTTCCCTTGATTACTTTTCTCCAACTCCACAGAGCATTACCATGGAGCGCACAGGGTCACCTTCTGCTTTATAGACTGTGTCCAAGGTAGAGTCATCCATTTTAACTGACTTCTGCCTACGTTTATATAAAATTTGTTGCAGCATTCTATCATCTCTGTTAAAAGCTGTTCGAATAAGAAAAGTCCCTTTGCATGGAAACGTCCAGTCCTCTTAATCTCATCTCATTTACAGATCTCATGAAACTTTAAATTTGTGTTCCTTCTCTTGCATTAATGAGCTCCTTGTCCTGTTCTTGCTGTCAGTGCTTCGTGCTGTCAGTTTTCCGTAAACTAGATTCAGAACTACTCTGCCGGGCCAGAAGGGACAGCTCTACCCGTCAGAAAGATCCTTTGTTCAAGCCTCCTGGTCGTCATTCAGGCCAACCGAGTGCAGTCTTCTCTCAGTGTGTTCTTTTCTACCCCAGGCCATCCTCTTTAAGCCTCACCTTTGCCTTGAGCCTTCAAGACTTTACAAGAGTCCCAATGTTCAGCCTCACAAGAACAGAATATGACTCCGGGCAGCTTACAGGAGTGAGCAACAATGGTGGACACAGGTAGAAGTCCTCGATCCTACTGGATCATGGCTGAAAAGGACAGTCAGCTTCTGAGATTTCTTCAAAGGTAATGGGGACTACTGTACTCCAGTCTTGAACCTTTGCACTGACTGTTTTAAAACTAAAATCAGATCATGACAAAGTAGGTAGAGTACCAAAAGGATGGAAGTTGAGATGGAACTTAAATGTTCTTCTCAAATTATGAACAGAAATGATCTTTTAGAAGGACTCTAAGACACAATACTCACTTAACTCTCAGATCCAGATGTCCTGAAAGGTGTCAAAGATGGATCATCTGTCTCCGTATCTGACTACCAAATCTCTGATTTGATTTCCAACCCTAAGTAAATACATGCCTCTGCTGCACTGTTTGCCATTTCTAGATGTCCACTCCTGTTTTTGAATCTCTGCATGTGTATGTTTTGGTCTTTAACAAGCTCAGAGAGGTTGATGTACAATCAGCCAGCTCCCATTTGCTCCCTTCTTGATCATATTGATGGATTGTTTGCCCGATTGTGTGTCTGTGGAGTGCGTTATAGAGAGCTATGCAGCAGGTTTTACCACAAATTCTACAGCCAAACATCCTCTAACTGACACTGGTTTCTGATTAAGTCTAAATAAAATTATTCATCTAATAGTAACATGTACAGTTTTTTCCTGGTGCATTATCTATGCAGGCATTAACACCGTCTCCAGGTCTCTACAGCAGACCTTATTCAGGTACACAAAAGACATTATTATATAATATTGTTGAATACGGTAATGTAGGAAAATTTGTCTGGCTTAATTCTGTAAATGTAAATGTTGGACCATTGTGATTTGTCCAGGTTTTCATTTACAGGTTCAGCAGACCATCTTCCTGTCTCGTTCCCTCACTGCCTGCTTGTCGCTGCGCCTCTCCTAGGATGAAGCTTCTCTCGCTGCTCTTTTCCTCCTGTCGATTTTCATGTTTCCCTCTTTTCTCATCTAATCGGCAATTCAAATTACCTGAACGCCTAATACCTCCTTTTAGCGACGCTTGAGTGGGATCAAGTGAAGAGAGTCAATTCTCAATGTTAATTCACCCAGACGCACACAGCTTTAATAAACAGCACCCAAAAAGGATGCAATAAATTCCAGCTTCACTCCTAGAATGGCTCCAATAGTGTAACTGTGTGTGTGTGTGTGTGTGTGTGTGTGTGTGTGTGTGTGTGTGTGTGTGTGTGTGTGTGTGTGTGTGTGTGTGTGTGTGTGTGTGTGTGTGTGTGGCTGTTTATTGAAAAAAACCTGGCAGGTACTGGTTTAAATCAGCAACATCTGGAAGGTCGAAGTGTGGAGAATTAAAGTCAGGCTTCAGACTGTCTCGTTCCCTCTTTCCTCTCTCTCTAGCTCTCTCTTGCTCTCTCTCTCTTTCTCACACATACATAGATACACACACTTGGACTTATTCAATTATGTGCAATGTGCAGATAATTTTCTGCTTGTAAAAGGTAGCGTAATTACAGTTAATTACTTGCATGTTACTTGCTTGTGTAATTATTGTGAGGTTTTAATTTAATAAATAATTTGTGGGGCCAGAACAGAAATATCTGTTTAAAAAGCTCTCTTCCCTTGAAGAACAGCCATGCACAGTTGTTTAATGTCCTGAGATCTTCATTTGTGCACTTTTAACAGACAAAAGTAAAGTGTGAAGGTAAAGTGTGTTGAGGACTCAATATTCAACATTTTCTTCCTCAGTCTGTCAACTTACAAATGTATTTCCAGTCCTTGATATCAGTCAATGACAAGACAGATTATTTCAACCCCCCCATCTTTTTATCAGGACTGACTGTGATGAAATCATTGATGTACTAGGGGTTAAATGTATTTAAATGCAACAAAGCCACTCCTGATTTCTAAATTCACTCATGCCATCAATGGAAAAATTTTTGCAAACACAAGTGTCTCTATCATTGTGCATTAGTGCTTCGTTAAGTGCAGATCCGTTGATTATAGCCTGGAAAATGATTCAAAAGGCAAAATATATGAACACCTGTAATGCTGTAGGGTCAGCACAAGCATGGTCCAAGCTGTAGTTGGAGAGAAATGTAGTTCAATAAATTTTTATTCCAAATACAAGTGTCTCAGTTGAAGACAAAAAGGAAGAGGAGAAAGAAGAGGGAGTGTGGCTGAAGGAAGGGAAGTTTGAGGGGAAAATCCATTTTTGCAACGCTGCACTTTGTAGCCGTGCGGTTGCTTTGTAGCTGTAATGAAACAGCAGACTGTGGAACTCGACTTCTGGAAGCCATCGAGGGCCTCGCCTCAGACGCACACACACGTGCACAGTCTCAAATACCCACGCTCACATACACATATATGTAGTCGGCCACCCAAAGGCCTCTGCCCTGCCTAACCACGAGCCCTTTAATGAAAGCCTGTAAATCTATTTGTGGAGCTGAAGCTATCAAAAGGCAGGGCAGGGTCATTTTACAGAACTGTTCTCGCAGGGTTTCACTCCTAAATATATATATATATATATGTTTTTATAGCTTTTCCTCTGGTGTCATTGCAGGGGAAATGCTTTAGACTGCAAAAAAGTATGTGTGTTGGTGTAAAAGCACTGATATCATGTCTCTTTTTATGTCTAAGTTGAAGTAACTTTGAGTCATAAAGATCGTAATGTCAGTTGAAGTGCAGTAGGCTAAAGTGCATAAAAAGAAACTGTTTTAAAAATGTGGACTTAACACATCACAGATACTGGAGGCTTCTTGTGGTATAAAGGAGATCGTTTTCTTATTCTCACTTAGCACACACACAGTTTTTGAAAAAAAATTAAATTGAAAAAACTGAAGAACCTGTAATGATAATATGATTTTTAAAAAAAAGTGATTTCAGAGGACGGCAGCACAAATCTCTTCCAGAGCGCCTCTAGAGTCTCTGGCTCGAGTGACTAAGTACACAAATGAAGAAAAGGCAACAGTCGAAGTGTGTCTATAAGAAACTGGGTGGCAAGGAGAACAAACACAGCTGGGGAACAGGTGCTGGGGGGTGGCCAACAGCTACAGAACCAGATCCTTCCACCCACTCGTGCCATTGTCACAGGAAGCTGCTTGGATGGCAGATCCTCCGGCGCCCTAGCTGCAGAGCTGTTATATAATCCGCATGTACACACAAACCCAGATTAAACACACAATATTGCAGTCAAAAGTTCCCATAAACATGAGTTTTTACCCTGGTTTTAGCTGCATCCTTATATCCATGTGAGGCGTAAATACATCATAAACATTCTCTTTTGTCATTAAAGTCATTGTTTCAAATACGTCCTGCGTGTGCAACAGTTCACGTTTCAAATAGGTTGTTCTGTGTGTGTAAACTATGAAGGGGCTCTCTTTGTGTGTTTGTGTTTGTCTGCGTGTGTGTGAAAAGAAGGACAAAACAAAGAGGGAACTGAGACCAGGAGAGAACAGCTTCTTGAAGAAGGTGGATCTAACATATTTGTGAAAAAAACAGACTAGATTCCTGCTTCCATTTTGTAGTTATGTCAGTCTCTGTTTCTCATGTGTCATGTACAACAGATTTTTTTCTCATATCGCCTCTTGATTTGGTTTTAACTCAAGTGTGACCTAAAACGCCGGCTATAAATATCAGTGTTTACACATGGTTTGAGACGCGACCGCCGCTGCTTCCATCTCAGCTCGCCTGTTTGCTGTCGACATTATCTCGTCTTTATGCAAGAATGACCCTCTGGCTATCCATGTGACCCGCAGGGTGAAGCCAAGGCCGCCTTCTTCCTTCCACACTGAAACGAGAGGCTCTAACAAGTCATTTTCAAGCTCTGAAACACTGATGTCTAATTAAGTAGCTAATTTTATGATGTAATAAAAATGGCATAACATACTTTAGTCTTCCATTGATAATGCAGCATGTGCCTCCCTAACAAAGAACATTATTAACAGAAAACTGCCAGATGCGGAAGTTTTAATAGATAATGTGTTTAGTTCTAAAAGGATGAGGATGGGACACACATGTCCAAGGGCCTCACATCCGCACCTGAGATAAAACTCCAGAATTAAAGAATCACACCCAACAAGTGTTTGTGAACGTGTCCCGAGGCAGCCAGTTCCATCAGCGAGCAGGCGTTCGGTCACACTCACTGTCAGGTTGTCGAAGACGACCAACAAATATAGAAAACATGTGACATGTTTGTATTGCAAACCACCAAGTAAACATCACAGTTTTAGTTCTGACTGTGAGGTCTTCAGTATGAGTTATTGTTTTGAGATGTTGATAATAACACTGTTATATTCCTGGCGAGCTCACCGAGGTATTTTCAGTCTTTTTGAAATCATTCTGTGAAACGGCAAACTAATTAGCTTTTGCAATATTTGCAATCTGAATCAGAACTGCAGAATAAGAGCTAAAAGCAGTAAAATAGCAACCAACTTTGCTTCTTTTGGTGTTTTCATCAGGGAAACTAAATCAGCCACAGGCAGGCAGCTGGCACAGATTTAAGCAGTTCGTTTCTGAGGAGGAGGGATAACAGAGCGTCATTTTCCATGACCACAAATATCCGATAACTGGGAGCAATCAGATAATTGTAATAATTGGATCTGACGCCTTTACATCCACCTCAGGAATAATCGAAAAGCCCTGCTTTACAAGCTTCAGTCCATTTATCAGATTTCTTTCAGAGTAGGTGGATATAAAGGCTCAAACTTGCTGGTTCATGTTGTTTTGTTGAATGTGATCTTAGTGTTGGGCTGTTGATGATTTCCTTTAGACTTAACATTAAATTTGTCCCCTCTCAACTGTCTGCTGCTGCTGCTGGTTATTGTTGTTCTGCTGATAAGTTCAGTTTTCAGCTTTTTTTTTTTTTTTTAAACAAACCTGCAGATTAAAAATCAAAGAATGAGATAAGTCAGACTATTGAGTATACATGTTAAAGACATCGGAGGATCAGGGATAAATCTAGGTGTCTTCATCCAATAACTGCCGTTGTCTGATCAAGCTGAACACATTATGCTGCGTACTTGATGACTGGAATAGTCTGATAACTCCAGAAGTCAGGTTTTTATGGTCACATAAACGGGCTCATTTACTCAAGTTGCAGTTTCACATCACATAATGCTGTTAAATGGACCCAGAAGAAGACATCTCTTAATTGCGAAACTTTATTTTAGTCCTGTTTATGTGGAAATATTCTCATTTTCTGCAAAAGTTTTCATCATGTTGCAGAATTCCGAGACGAATGCTTGTTTTTAGCTTCGCTCACTCACTCGTCACAAAATCTTATTATGCTAATCATGTTTATCATATTATCTAGCCTCTTGCATTGAACATGCAACCGTTGCCCCGCAGCTTCTGTGTTTGCTTTGACCCTCGTGTTCATACACACCGCCACATGCTTTAATTCAATCATCCCGAAGCCTGCAGTCTTGAGAAAATAATAAAAGCTAATCACTTTACTCTGCTTCTCACTCCATCTCCATCAGACGAGGGAAAGATGAGGAGAATTCTTAGTTACTTTATCTCCAAAGTCTTTTTATTACCAGCTTCTTGTGAGTTCATACAAAAATTGGCTGTGGGCTCAGATCAAAAGACAGGTTATATTTATTAGCAGGTTTGTGTGAGACCGTATAGACACCTCACAGAGCCTCCTTTTTTTATTGACTGCAGATACACAAAGCTGAATATAATGTTTGCTGTAGGGAACGGACAAAACAGTCCAGCGTATCTGACTGAGTGATAACACCATCAGAACCACATTTTATCATATCACAGTGCTCTGCTGCATCGTATTTTTGGTTTTTTATTTTGTTTTGGCTACACTACAGCTAGTAGATTCTCCAGTCTCTTGTTTTGCTGCTGGCAGAGAGCAGGTTAAAAGTAGGTATTGCGGTATTTTCAGATAACTTGCATGCCGAACGGAGAACACGTCCAGGTCCGACCACAGGCAGCTCCAATTAAAGAACAATTTACGTGATTTATGCGACGCGCCTCTGCAGGTTGCAGCATTTCCAGGCACAGTTTTCTCCGCTCCCCTGTGTGGGTGTGGTCTGTAAGGATGAAGAATCGGGACCTCGGTGACAATAACAGTTCCTGCATCATCTCAAAAACACGTGTTTTGCTCTTTACCAGCCGTCTGCAGGGATATTCTCCCTGACAGCCAGTTGCTGTCATCATCGATGGCCCCTAATCAGTACATGTTTCCAAACTATCATGCCATTGATCCCCCTATTGACTGACATGATGAATGCTGGCTGCCTCAATTACCCCTAATTGCTGAATTTGGATGAGGTTGATAAGGTCACCTCCTAAAATGACCTTTGTCTTCTCTGTCTTCTGAAGGCTATTATCATGAAAAGGCTCGTGAAAATAACAGCTGCCATCATAAGCAGGGACAAATGAGCGGCTGCAATCTGGCGTTTGAAGAGGAAGGTGTGAGGAAATGTGCGGTGGATACAAAAGGAGCACGATTGTGCCATTTCTGGGTAAAACGCCTGTTCATTTAACTCAGCCACTGCACATTGTTTTAAAATGTCGTTTGATATGAATACAGAGTAATAGAAAAAGCGTCATTATAATAAATCCCAGGCTTGCATCTGCAAAGAGCAGGGTGCCCATCAAGCTCCCACACCCCCACAGACACAGAAAACAAGATTAGGATTAATTCCAAATCTTAATTGGCAGAAGGCATTTTTCCATTTTCAAGCCCTTATCTTTGGAAATTGTGTCTGTTCTTTTCTATTATTTTGACAAAAAAGCCGTCGTCCAAACCAATCAGTCACAAATGATTAATGGGCATTTTCAAAAGTCCTGGAATTAACCTAGGAATAAATAGAGTACACACACTGCATTCAGAAACTATTGAGGATTGACGTGTGTAAGTGTGAGAGGAAACAGTGTTATTTATGTCTTCACACTGAAGCTAATGCTCAACAGGCTAACGCGCGTCAGGAGGTGCCACATCTGGTGTAAATCCTGCAGCAGAAACCGACGCAGATGTGTTTCTGGCATCTGGCCAGCAAAGGTGTTGCTACCTCCAGTGTCATTAAAATTAGAATAACTTCTGCCATATGTGAAACTCTCTCTCTCTCACACACACACACACAACAGCACACACGTGCTCGGCCAACAAGTATAACAAACCTAAGCAGCGTTTTGAGCCCCAGAATAAGATAGCATGGCGGGAAGGATAAACCAGCTGTAAATATATTTTTAAAAAAAGAAAGAAAGACTAGCTGCTCCTGCTGCACACGTCAGGCTTCCAACACTGTGACCTTCTCTGCAAACGTGCAGAATCCCATTGCGAAAAACAATTATCCAGCAGGTGATGATAAAGTGGGTGATTTCATGGCCTGCTGGTTAAGTTGTGGCGTCTGTGTCAGCTTACTCTGGCAACAGCTGTCAGACATCTTTGTTATTTACTCCCCAGCTTCCAAAGGGGGACAAAGCAAATGCAGAATAAAGGGCTTCTCAGATTAGAAAACTGCTGGGTTTTCATTTCTGGACCAGGCAGCACCAAAAAAAAAAAAAAGAAAAAAGAAAGAAAAAACATTTTATTTCTGTAGCCAATAAATATGAAAATATTCTACATGTTAATTCTGAAATACCAACTGACTATTAGCAGTAACAAGAACCAGCAAGAGAAATTATATCAATCAAATGTCATGATCAACATTTGGAAATGCTGAAAAATAAATGCATATCAGTCCATCCATCCATCCATCCATCCATCCATTTTTTTATTTCGTTTTTGTTTCATTTCTTTCTTGTATTTCTGGCCGGCTGCTCAGCAGAACCATACACATTTCAGAAAATATATTTGCAGCTATTGATCAAAATGTCAAACCCAAATGTCTCACCTGCCCGCAGATAACAGTAAACGTAAACCTTTATTGGCAAAAATGCCAATTAGATGTTGTCGGCTAAAAACGAGAATCCTAAAATGTATGTCTGGATCTATTTACTGTCTCTACTCGTCAGCCATCTTCTGAAGTTCATGTCTTGTGCCCCACAGTGAGAAAAACACTGATAGAGAGAAAATACCAAAAATGTGGCAGCTGTGATGAGGTGAGCAAAAGAGGAAGAAAGTTGCACCCATTTTAACTGTGACACTTTCAGCACTATGAAGAATTTAGATGCTTTCTTTTTTCAAATTCATTTTCACTTCAAATGTATGCTCAATAAAGCATCTTTAGTCATCACCAATGTGGGCTTTGAGATTCAAACATCAGATTAGTTTCATCCAAACCATCATCCTCAGCTCACAAAAAAGAACGGAAAAAAAGAGCGACATCTTTACCAACATTTTCATCATGCAGCCTCTTCATCAAATTCAGATACCTTTAATTGCATTAATGTAACAATATAGCAATAAAAGTGACACTATTAATTAACAATTATGGATGCGTACGTATGTGCCCATGTGTAGCTGTCTGCTGATTGCTCTCAGGCGGGATTTAAACATCTATTCCTTCTCACCCGCCAGTACAGCTGTGATGGTTGTTACTGACGTAAACACCCAAATCAACACGATGCCCTTGAACGCATCAGGGATCTTCACTACGGCTTGCAGAGGCTGATTGATATTTTTTTCTTCTTCAACCTTCTG
>BJFM01002024.1:6777-19611 GCA_016586285.1 Arothron firmamentum | reverse complement strand
GTGTGTGTGTGTGTGTGTGTGTGTGTGTGTGTGTGTGTGTGTGTGTGTGTAACCAGTTGGCTAATGGGTGTGGTGATTTATCAATGAGAGCTTTGGAATTGCAAGAAAGTAACATCATGATCAAAATCTGTGTCTAATAGACAAGTGACAAGTGTGTTTAGTGCTTTGCAAATCACTGTGTGTATTGTTCTGCAAAACATGTGAGGCTGACTTGGTGTTTATAGTCGTGAATATCTGGTCCAATGTTTCTTTCCTTGAGTGTAAGATTTTTTGACAATTGTGTAAGACTTTGATTTTAGTGTTTATGCAATCAAAAAAAAAAAAACAACCTGTAATAGAGAAGACAATTTAATAAAGAGAAACCAGTGTAAATGTGATCAGATGGGCAGTCAGAGGAAAGAGAGTGTCATTGTTGCACTAAATTCTGTTGTAGTTGTATAGTTATAATTTTTGACATTATTTCACTTTTGAAATAATTTAAAAATTAAAAAAAAAAAAAAAAATCTGTAGTTTCTTAGTCCTGACGACCAGCAGAGTTGGATGGATGGAGAATTCTTCAGTTTTTAAGATATTCTCTTCACAAAGGACTAAATTTAGGAAAATTCACTCATCCTTTCATTACTATTTTTGATGAAAATGGCAGCATCTAATCACTGAAACAAATTAGTTGTATCATAATTTTTCCTTCATGGGTGATTGACCCTGAATGAATGCTTCAGAAATGCTGAATGCAGCCAATCAATGCTCTCTTTGAAGATTCTAAATTACCCAGGCAAATCTTAGATTAAGATTGGCCTAATACTAACCAGTATGGAAAGTAATGATTCACAGTAAAGAACTGATCACCTATACTGATAGCTCTGTGTCTGTCACTGTTCACCTGACATTATGGTGTTATTCTCACCACTGAGTATATGACTGAAAGAAAAACATGAGTAAAGCAGAATTCCATCCCACAAAAGACATTAGTTTGTAACACAACAGAGTCCAGGTGTGTGTGTGTGTGTGTGTGTGTGTGTGTGTGTGTGTGTGTGTGTGTGTGTGTGTGTGTGTGTGTGTGTGTGTGTGTGTGTGTGTGTGTGTGTGTGTGTGTTGTACCTTGCTTTTCCAGCCCACATTTACATCTGTCCTTCTGTCTCTTAAGGCTAAGGCAGGAGGTAAAGACAGAATACGAGTAGATGTGCGATGCGACGTGTGGCACTACTTTCTTAAGAATGTGTGTTATGTGTGCCTTTGTGTCTAAATGTGTGCTGTTCTGACAAGCAGTACAACAGATTGGAGTTGTGATGTCCGGGTTTATGACTGTATACAGATTTTCAATCTTTTGAGCAGGAGAAAATTAACCATTTTTACACCATCCATATTAAAACATCAGCTTTGATTGTTCAAAGATGATTAAAGTATTTCACACTTATGTGAAATAGCCAAACCAAACGAACCTTTTCAGTCAGCAGGGTGCTAACGTGTAAATCAATATATATATTGATGAAAGGAAGTAAAGCTGTGTAAGAGCTCTTATCAGTCCGACAAGAGTGAGAAGAAAACCCATTCTTCCCCCTGTTTATAGATATGAATCCAATGACTGTTATTGTATCTGCTGAGGTGTCCACACTCATGAAGGGTAAATGACCTCAGCTGTGCTGTTTTCCTTTTTTCTCACAGCATGTCAGTGTCACGCTAATGGCTCCATATCTGAGGTCTGCATTAAGGAGACTGGCCAGTGCCGCTGCAAAGAAAATGTGATTGGAAGAAAGTGTGATAAGTGCATGGTAAGGACTGTGAAAAGACTTGATTTATTTTTATGTACACACTCAACTCTTGATGCTAGTTTTTTGTTATTAATGGTTACCTGGTCTGTCAAAATATTGTGCGCACGCAGCTCTTGTGCATTATATTCAATTCCATGTTTGTGCTTTAGATGTTTTCTTCCTACTTCTACATCTTTTAACCTTACATTTTAAACTTTTGCAATGTCTATACCACTGTATTTGGTTTTATTTTGGATTATCCATATGTTTTTACTCCTACTCTTTATCCTGCTAACGTGTGCTCATTGTCTCATGTCTATACCCACCCCACACCTCCGCATCAGCCACACAGCTGGTGGGATGCAGAGCACCAGGAGTGTGCACACTGTCGCTGCAGCCCTCACGGCTCTATTTCTCCGCGCTGCGGTGATGGGGGCCGCTGCATCTGTCGGCAAGGTTTTGTGGGTAGACACTGTGACTTGCGTCGCCGTGGTTACGAGAGGCGAGAGACCCAGAGGGCTGTGGAGCGCATTCCAATTGAAGCTGTTCAGCAGAGATGGGGTGGGCCGTCCCGCTCGGGGGGGTGTCCCCGTGGGGCGTACAGGCCTGCAGCAGGGGTAACAAGCACTGCATGTGGGTGACAGTGGTGTGTTGCAGCTAACAGGCGTGTGTTTATATAAAGCACATATATTACAGATGTCAGTGCACACTGTATGTGTTTGCATTTGTTGTGATGGTTTGAAGACAAATGAATGTAAACAGCAGCATGGGTGCTCACGTGTGCGTTTCAAGAGCATTTCTGTAATAACCTCCATGTTTTGATTTAGTCACTCGTGCTTCTGGTAATTTTAACGTATTTATTTGAATGTATTTATTCGTCTTCCTCAAAAATTTTGGTCTCTGGCAATGTTCTGGTTATTTAATAAAACTGTCTTTGCCGGCTGTAAATGTTTTCATCCTGATGAGCAAACTCAGTTTTTTTTAATAATAGCAACAGCCTGTCAAACCTTTCTGCAACGTATATCTTGTTTAAAGTTAAAGACAAACTGTGTCTCAACGAGCATCTGGTGTTGTCCTGACTTCTTGCCTTGGAATTGCTACAGCATGTTTTCCCTTGTTGCCCGTTTCTGCTTCCTGTTGACAATCATGCTCTTCTTTGCAGTCTCAAACTCATGGCCTTTACACACGTGGGGTGTGTGTTCCCTGCCACTGTAACTCCTTTGGTTCCAAATCATTTGACTGCGATGAGATGGGCCAGTGTCGCTGCCAGCCTGGTGTCACCGGACCCAAATGTGACCGCTGCGCTCGAGGATTTTTCAACTTCCAGGAGGGCGGCTGCACACGTAAGCCTAACCAGTCAGGCCACAAATAGGCGGTTTCTTCAAAGAGTAAACTCAGTGTGGACCCACAAGTGGTGTTTGTCTACATCCTGAGAAAATAAAAGCACATAAGTGCTGCATTTCTTTCATTCACACTGCAGTTTCTGTGGGATCAGCACAGATCCCCAGGGATGTGCTAAAAGTAGCTACATCAAAGCCCAAATCCAGCATATGCGTTTACATTTTTAGCAGCACATAAAATACTAAAGGGAAACAAGGGTTGATGCAAATGTCTTTGAAGACTGAACACAGAGAATAATAATAATAATGACGCACAGACAGAATAATAATGACATTACCAGTAAATTATGGAATTAATCATTTCTCATTCATGTTGGCTGGTGAAGAAAGAAAACAGTTGATGATGATAATGATAAGGGTGGACTGTTTCGATCCAAGTCAGAAAATGTATCAATGCCAGATGATGTTTGACACCATATAAATCTAAATCTACCTATTTTTTATTTGCATGCAGTTATTTTTTTCACAGATTTTTGTTTGAAACAATAACAGGGCATGCAACAAATTTCTATCTTACTGCTCCTGACTTTTAAGAAGGTCAGGTACATTTCAGAATTCGAATCTGTTTTATTCAAAACATGTGTTTATATATTTAATATCACCCATGTTCTGCTATGCAAGTAACAGCCACAGTGTCAAGTGCAAACTAAAGCACTTTCTTGCCTTCTGCCCCTCTCTGCAGCCTGTGAGTGCAGTCATGTGGGCAACAACTGTGATGCTAATACAGGACAGTGCATCTGTCCTCCAAACACCATTGGGGAACAGTGTGATCGATGTGCCCCAAACCACTGGGGCCATGATATCATCAATGGATGCAAGGTAAGCCATATGAATAAAAAAGCTTTCTTTTACAGAAAAGTAGCCTGAGACCTCATATCTAATTTATTAAAATGAAACTATGAATCATGTTATAGAATGTAATGTAAAGCAGCATAAGTGTTATAAACGCTATAATATATATGCATAAATGCTGCAATAAGCGTAAACTATTAAAAGAAACACTAGACTTATCAGTTAGAGGAATGAATATGAAAGTAGCAGAGGTTTCAGTGTAACAACAGATTGACCTGAGCAAAAACATCAGGACAACAAAGAGGGAGCAACCAGATCAAAGCAGTACTAAATACACATATGGACAGGAGAACAAAGAGTGCAGAAAGGTGCAACGCAAACCAGTCTGTGAGGTACAGTCAATCCAGTGTTTAAACTATAATGACACACACAAGACTGATGACATGCTGTGGCATAAAACTGACCTCAGGTTACATTCCCGTGCACACAGCAAAGTCAACAGGACAGAAAATCATTATTATCATTTTATTTAAAGTGAAAGAGTGCTGTTGTTGTCTCATGCTCAGAATGCTCCTTGGTACAGACAGCTGCTAGATCAGCCTAAACTGTGCGCATTAAAGAAAGAATTTAACCTGAGAAATCATGTCATGTTGTTTTCGAGTGAGAGGGAATAGCCAACACAGCGGTTGGCTCATCCACCCTCTGAGCAGAGGTCAAAGCAAAGCAGCATGGCTACTGAGAATAAGCAATAGCCATAAATACGCAAGATCCAGTGGTGCAGTGGGTTCTGACACCAGGGCCTTGAGGTGAGGAGCCCAATGCCCTCACAAGTACCTCTGAAGGAGCACTGGTGGATAGAAAGGAATTCTTAATTATGCCCTGGATCACCATGCCGATGATGTGGGCTATTATCGTCATCAAATTAGCAAAAATGTGGATTTGTATGTATTAATATCTGAGTAAAATTCATTTTAAACAACTGGAGCAGTGACACATGATGTGATGTTTGCAGGAATGTGGATGCAGCATGGTCGGCTCCATGACCCAGCAGTGCAACATCAACACAGGCTGTTGCTCATGCCGCGATACCTACAGAGGGGAGAAATGTAACGAATGTCAGATTGGCTTCAGAGATTTTCCTCAGGTAAAGAAAACACCAGCTCTGATCACATCTAACAGTCATTAGTTGTTGACACAATCGGATTTTGTAATCTGATATTGCTGTAATTCGTCAGGGATTCATTGGAGAGGCAGAGGAAAGTCATACTCGGATGCTGGCAGTTGTCACATTTATGGGTTTCATAAACATTACATTTCAATTGTTAATGCACAAGAGCTAAATAAACTGTTACTTGCAAATTCAACTTCATATGAATTTTTTTCCAATAATAATTTGCCTGTAAGTTTTGCACAGTTACGTAGCCCCTGAATTTTTTTAAATAATACATATGAATAGCACTAAAATAAATAAAAACTACTCGACCTGTTAAGAAGTCACCACCATTTATGGCCACTTTGTAATTTTTTTTTCTTGATCTGCTTTCTTAAATGCCTGTCTTTTTGAAACTGTTGCTTTAGTCAAGTTAAAAAAAAATTTTAAAAAAACAAAAAACTGAACAGCTACACATTTGCCTGAACTTGATGTTTCCATTGACAAGAGGAGGGAGAAAGAAGATGGTAACGTTTTCACTTTGCAGTTTACTGGTGGGGCTGAAGCACTGCTCATGCTATGCTAGCTTCTGTGTGCCTGCTTTACTGTTGATAACAGTAGCCTGGCTTTGTCTCGTCCACATTTCCAACAGTGCACCCAGTGCGAGTGTCACTTCTCAGGATCAGACAGCCAGACCTGCGACCTGGAGAGAAAAGTCTGTGCATGTGCTGATCGAACAGGAAAGTGCATCTGCAAGGTAACTCATATACAGTCGCAAAACGATGGATGGATGGATGGAGACAAAGATAAATGACTGCAGCACATAATGTTTACAGTAAACAGATGTGTTTTCTGCTATATTTTTTTATTTTAAAAAAATCTAATAATTTTATGAGTTTACTGGCAGAAATATTTACAAAATAAGTTCAATAGTGGACTGATTTCTGACAGAAATTTTAAAAAAAATCTCCTTTTGCAACATCATACACTATGACAAAAAGGTTATATTGTTACTATATATTATTGTGATTCTTTACCTTGCATTGTGTTTTCATGGTTTTGCCCTGATTTTACTTTGGTGTTTCTGTCTTCACACTTAAATATGGGTTTTTGTCCTATTTCAGACAAATGTTGCAGGACGCAACTGCGATACTTGTAAGCCGAACACATTTGGCTTGTCGGTAAAAAACCCATTTGGCTGCAGCAGATGTTACTGTTATGGACTGACGCAGTCGTGCTCAGAGGCACAGGGGCTGATCAGGATGTGGGTGAGTAGATTATTGTGACAAGATGTTGCCTATAAACTGCAGTTTTTCCACACACCGGCTGTGCCAGCGTCCTTGCTGAGGCAACACGTTTCGCAGCTGGCTGCCTACAACCAAGTCTGCATTTTGCCAACCTTCCTTAATCATCATCAACACACGATTGACTTATTTCCCATTAATAGATTTACATCATACATAAAAGAAGGTTAAAATAAAAACAGTGGGATTTTGAAAGCCTGCTGTAAATGTACAAAAGATCAGTGGCTGAGTGAGGAATTCATTTAAAAGACATTCCCTACATTTATAATCACTAGAGAGGGGGAGAGGACAGTGAGAGAGGAAGAGAAGTAGAAAAACCTTGAGTTTATTGAGAAAGAGGAAGATTTTCTCTGAACCACTGAAGGGCGAGATTACACTAAACATGTGGGACCCACCACACACATGCACACACATATTATTTCAACACCACTATGCAGAATTCATGCACAATTACATAAAGCACACAAAGAAATACAAACAGTACAAACAGCACTGAGGGTTACACTGACAGGGCGTTGCTGCAATGTACAACCATGTATTTTTGTCTGTCTTTGAATCTCTGTGGAGAAAAACACCTGTGCTAATTGAATTGTTGAGCCCATTGCAGTCATGAAAATTAGAGTTCCCTTGTTTACCAGCTCCAAGGAACTGCGTGTTAGAATTATGCACTTATGAATCATTATCATTTTGTCCTGTAGTTAACCCTCAAGCCGGATCAGACAGTGCTACCGCTAGTGGACAGATCCAACACTGTGGAGACACGGAGAGGAGTGAGTTTCCAGCACCCTGAGATCCTGGTCCATGCAGACCTAGTTGAACCTGCTCTCACTGAACCCTATTACTGGAAACTACCAGGGCAGTTCAAAGGCTCTATGGTGGGTTTGTCCTCTATAAAAGTGTCTTTTGCAAAATTGAACCACTGAAAGATTCATTTGGATAAAGCTGAGTTTATAAAGCCTTCAAGAGTGGTTATAAAATCAGCAGAGCCACTTCTTCTTGTTTTAGATCACAGCCTATGGTGGACAGTTGAAATATGCGGTGTACTACGAGGCCAGAGATGAAACGGGCCCTTCATCCTATGAGCCTCAGCTCATCATCAAAGGAGGCCCTAACCACAATATCTTAATGACACGTCATGTACAAGGACTCCATATTGGTCAGCTCACTCGGCATGAGATTGACATGACAGAGGTATGGTAGGGCTAAGTGGAAATCTGCCTTAAAATCAATGAATATTTATGATACCGTGTCTTAAAAAATGTCTCTGTGTGCGTGTGTGCGTGTGTGCGTGTGTGTGTGCGTGTGTGTGTGTGTGTGTGTGCGCGCACATGCGCGCGCATCAGCATGAGTGGAAGTATGCAGATGGCCGGTCGATAACTCGAGAGGACTTTATGGACATTTTGTTCTACGTAGACTACATCCTAATTAAGGCGTCACATGGAAACTTGATGCGGCACAGCCGGTAAAATACGCGCACGTTCACACACACACACACACACACACACACACACACACACACACACACAGAGTAAAATAATTTAGCTGTCATTTACCTGTGAAGGTATTTTATAGCATATAAATGTAATTTCTAATCACAAAACACCCAGATTAAAGGTTTATATGCACATGTTTATAAAGGCACACATTATTATTTCTTTATTTTTATTTTTTTTGTTTTGCAGTATTTCAGAAATCAGTCTCACAGTGGCTGAAGAAGGCAGACCGAGCAAAGAGGGCGAGAAGGCCCATCAGATTGAAAAGTGCGACTGTCCCATTGGATACTCTGGGCTCTCCTGTGAGGTGGGTGAGCAAATAAATATGTACACACAGGTGCTCAGATTAAGCTTTTGTCACATTTCTAGGATGGAATTTAATCTGCAGTTTCCTACATGACAGAGTTAAAGCTGAATAAAAAAAAAACTCTGCTTTTTTTCTCTAAATTTCCACATATTTTCTTAAATTCATGAAAAATCTTTTTGACTTCTTGTGGGGTTTGTAGACTGTAGGAAGCATGATTTCTTTATTGTGTTTTTTTTTTAAATTATCAACAGTTAAGATACCATCTCAGATTTGCTAAATGTTAATGGACATAGTCTATATATATTCAACAAAAACTTCGAATAAAACCTCACTGGTCCCATCTAAATCACAAAACCATGTAGAGGAGTTTTTCACTTTGAGTGCAGTCGGTCTGAAACAAGCTCAAAGCCTACACATGATTTTAAATTACAGCAATTACTGTCTGAGTGGAACAGTCAGGGGAATGAGTGGTTTTTATATGCTATTTTCACATTTGCAGGTCACAGACTCTGCTTTTAATAGCATCTCACAAGTATCCATATTTATTTAGTTTTAAACTTCTGTGATGTCTTTCGCGCCCTCCATTCTCTCCTTTTCCCCTTTTGTTTAGCTGGGATTAAGCCTCACTGAGTGTCTCGTCCTCTGAGCTGTGATTTTGTCAAAGCAATTAACTTTCAACTGCATCCAGCTCCTTCTCTTAAGCCACAGAAATCAAACAGCAGTGACTCAAGCTTGGGTTTAATAAGGATTTTGGAGAGACATCTTGTGATACAATGAGGCAAATACTTTAGAAGGTACAGGTACTACTGAAACAGTGGGAAACGGAAGGTGAGCCGCAAACTCAAGCTACAACAGAAATGATCAGGCCCCAGAGGACTGAAGTGATAGAGGGGCCACCTATTTATAGCCGTCATTGTTAATAACTTAGTTTTAAACAGACGTTTAGCTCAAACTGAGGGAACAGATGGCCTTTGAAATGGCCTTCATTAATTGTTACTGAACAAGAAAGTGAGAGAGAGCTGCCTTGCATCCTCTACATGTAGGTGTGTGTGTGTCAGTGAGGTCTGTGACATGTAGGAGTGTGCGTGTATGTTTGAAAGGTACCAAATGCAATCAATTTTAAATGAGTGTACATTTTTGGGATGTGGTGGACAGTTGCCCAGGGAAATAGCATTCAGTTATAATTATGTGGATCCTTGTGTGTATTAAATTTATATACAACACTGCATTAGGGATAATTTAAATGTGGTCTCTGTATTTGTTATACTGTATCTGCTAACTGCTTTGTTGAACCCTTGCTATCATTGTCTGTCCTGCTCTACGTCGCTGTACGCGAGTAGGAATGTGCTGCAGGTTTCTACCGCCTCCGGGCCGGTTGGCTTGCACCTGCTCCAGCGTCCAGGGTACCCACGGCTGCTGGCATGGGCGGTTGTGTTCAGTGCCAGTGCAGCGGGCATTCTTCCACCTGTGACCCTGAGACATCCATATGCCAGGTACCTGCGTGTGCATTCACGTGCTTGTGTGTCTTGGATGACTGTCAGCCCTGTAATAATTAACAACCCCCGGCTTAGTCATGTTTGGGGTAGTTTTGTCTCCTTGAAAGAAGCTGTCCACAGAGGGAACTGCTGTGAAACCCATCAGCTGAGACGGCTGATGAAGAACCATTCAATTACAGGGCTTAATGCAGTTAGAGGACGGCTGCACGACACAGGCAGTCAAATAAATAGGTGTAAACTCTAAAACAACAGACTAAAAGGTGCTGGAAGCTTTATTCTCCAGGAACCTGTAACTATTTGTATATTTTGTATTGACACATAATGAAATATGGCAAATATTTCGTAAAATCGCCTGTGTTATAGAAAGTGGTGCCATTATCAACACATTAGCTATAGGCCTTTAAATGTATATTTACACTTATCTTTCTCTTTTTTCTTAATCATTTTGTGTTTTATTTTTGTTTAATGCTTTCCTACAATTTTCTTTTTACATTTCCAAATTTCTTTTCATTGTTTCATTCTTTTACATTACAAAATTTAGTTTTCCTTTCACAGTCTGATAGATTTATCCATAATGAGTCATTAGTCAATGCCACAAGGCTCCTTATCTCACCTGAAATTCTTGCCATTTCTCACTTTGCTTCAGTCCCTTCCTATCTCTCTTTTTGCCTGAAAGCCATTTTCCCTCTCCCATTTCCATCCCCTCTTCACATAATAGCATCATTAGCATTTTTCTAACCAAGCAGGCTAAATTGGATATGTTAAACCAGTTTGTTTCCTTGGTAGTTAGCAGTAATGAGTAACACAGTAAGTTAATGGAAAAGACTTGCCTTATTGGAAAAACAACTTCATGTTACTCTGATTGAAATTCCAATCTGAATTTCCAACAAACAAGGCAAAACACAGAATGGCATGCAACTGAAAACGGAGGAGTTTAGGACATTGTTGTGTTTTAAACTACATTGAAACATAAACATAAAAAGTGATTTTAAATATATCTAGTGTTTACTGCATGAGTGACTGCATTATGACCAATAAATGAACAAGCCTTATTAAAGTTTTAGACATGTGAAAGAGCACCTGTCTTCTAAAAGCTAGCTATCTATCTATCGGCTGCTCTCAAGACACCTCATCATGCAAGTGGCCAGAAAATCATTTATTACAGACAGTTACATTTCCTACCAGAAACGATCCATCCCAGCCATTTTTGTGTTTGAAGGTCGTAGCTCAAAGTGTGGATGGTGAGTAATGACTTCTTCACTGGTGTAGTAGAGATGCTCAGTAATGCAACAGCAGCTGCTACTGTACCATCAGAGCCACAGTCTCTGAGTCTGCTATGTAATACAGCTGGTAATGCAGCTTTGGAGTGCTAATATAACACTAGCAGTGGGTAATGATGACACTCTTGTGATTTTTATCTTGTTTTGCTGCAAATCAAGCAATTATGCAAAGATTACTGCAAACCAACAAGTCATCCAGTGTCAGTTTGTTAGCAGTCAGCAGATAATGTTCCCTTTTTTATTGTTGGTTTGAGGCAAACACACACAGTGTTCAGTCTGATATGTAACACCAAAGTCCTACAAGGTCAGATCAGATGTTCTTTGATTCAGGTAAATGTGGGAAAGTATAACCAAAATAGATTATTTTAATCCAGGAATGCATATAAATGCTAAAAAAAAAAAAAAAAAAAAAAGTTCTTTTTTCTTGCTCTAAGAATACCGTGTGTTTATGGATGCAGAACTGTCAAGACAACACGGAAGGTGATCGGTGTGAGCGCTGCGCTCCAGGATATTATGGTGTAGTTCGAGGTTTCCATGAGGACTGCAAGCCCTGCGCCTGCCCCCTCACCAACCCAGAAAACAAGTACGATTTGTTTTTATCTGGTTTTGGTAGTCTCAAAAGTAACATGTTTATTAATAAATATATTTATTATCCACATACCAATAAGTGTTCAAGTTTGTGTCTCTCATATCAAAAGTTTTAGTCCAACCTGTGTAGAGGAGGGATTTGATGACTACAGATGTATCGCCTGTCCAGAGGGATATGAGGGGAAATATTGTGAAAGGTAAGACACATGACAATGATTTCTTTTGACAAGTACAAGTTTCAAATTTTTGTTTAAAACAGGCCACGTGATTATACATACAAGCGACCCTCCTATTTTACGTCGCCTTTCCAACCAGGTGTGCCACAGGTTATCACGGTAACCCACAGACCCCAGGCGGGCGCTGCGAGGAATGTAAGTGTTCCCTGTGGGGGGCGTGGCCTGAACCATGTGACCCAGTCACAGGCCAATGCCGCTGCAGGGTCGGGGCAATGGGACAGTCATGTGACCAGTGCATGGAAAGGCATGCGTGTGGACCAACTGGGATCATCTGTAAGACTAACTCAGAACTATTAGCTTTTTTTCTTTTTTTTTGACTTATTTGTTTTATTTTGGACTCTGAGTTTTGAAATAAGGCCAAAGTTGCAAGGGGTTTTTGTTTGTTTTCTTTATCAGCTTTAATTAATTGGTGAATAAATGCCAGAATTCACTGAAAAACTAAAGCTAAAGTTAAAATTAACTGTCAGAGGACTCAAGAACTTGGAGTAACTAAGCTCATTGAAAAAAGTTTCTTCTAAAGCTTCAGTTCACCATTAGAAACTGTCAGACCTCCTTTTTCCCCTTTTTTATTCATTCTCGATTTAAAATGGTACAATGGTGAAAGAAGTCTGAAGTATTTTTCAAAATAATTTAAATCATTTTCTAGGCAATTTAAACCCAAGGTAACCATGTAAGGCCAATTTGGTTCCATTATTCAGAGGCAGGAGGAAGTATAAAAAGGTTTGAGAGTCTGACAAACACCATTATCACCAATGGCTTGGTAATGGCTTGCTCAGATATTTATGGGTTTACACAGTAAGTATCTGTTCATTATTTAAGAATGAGAGGAAAGCGGTGCACCCTGGCATCACACAATCATGACCATTCCTGCTGGTTTACTCAGAGTGGACTGGCCAGCCTGCTGTTCACTTATCGAAGGCTGATTGCATCTGGCCTCAGTGTTTTTCCAGAAATGCAGGTTGCCATTGCATCACTGCACTCACATGCAGCAAGTATTAATCTCACTTTGAGCAGAGGGTGTAATGTACAGTCACTGTACG
>BJFM01002023.1:75489-106321 GCA_016586285.1 Arothron firmamentum | reverse complement strand
TCGGCCCAAGACAGGAAGAAGGTAATCTCATTTTCAGACAGACCACAGGTTGTCGCTTGATGCTCCACTTCTGCGCATCACTGGTTTCACTCGAAAATGAGGCAGCGTGTTGTCAGTTAGTTTCACTACCACACTGCTCTGATGACTTGAATACATCTGGTTGACTAACCCCGGGTTTACATCAGGTGCGGTGCGTCTCCGTCCATCCGTCGGGACTGATTTCAGCCATCTGGCAATTTATACCGGCTGCGTCCGCGCTGTGCGGCTCCCAACAGGATGCTGAAAACGAAATAACGTACAACGGTGTGATATTGCCACTTCGTAGTTATGTCAATAAAAAACAGATTAAACACTGTAGCATTCATTTGAGTAATTTAGGGACTCCTCTTGCTTCTGAAATCGCTTTCCCTGCCATGTATTTTTCTGATAATATTCTTCTCAAAAGGATGTGACACGATAAATAACGGTATGGCTACGTACTTCGCCCCTGTATAAAATGATTGCGAGATGACCCTAACCAGACTTAGGACCTGTTGAAAACGATCGCTCTTTATACGGGACCTTTATTTTGACAAATTCCCAAATGTGTTACTTTCTCTTCGCACCCGACTTCCTGTCCCACATGCAAAGCATTGTGCTAGATTTTTTCGGCGCGCTCCAGCAAAACAGATGCGTTGCGTGTTTTTTCAGAGGGCGACCAGAGCCCCCAGGCCTGTCGAAGCCAGAGCCGCAGCCAGTGTACATTGACGCATTGACTTGAATGGATCTAATCAGTCCCGATGGACGGACAGAGACACGCGGTGTAAACCCGGGGTAACCCTCACCTGTCTGGAGCACCGTTAGGGGCAATGTTTTCAGTTTGACTTCAATCAGGGCAACATTCAGGATGGTCCAAAAGAGTGATGTTATTGCCCTGGAAGAAGTCTTTGTCAGGCGGCTGCTGTGAACTGCAGCGTTGTCCTGTTGAAAAACCCAGTTCTGACCACGCAGATGAGGACCCTCAGTCATGAGGGATGCCACTCCATCAGCTTCACACAGCCAGCTGCTCTGACATAAAGAACCCAGAGCATGGTACGGTAGCCCCCTCCACTGCGCCATGTTGAAAACATCTGAAGTGGGATGTCAGGCCAATGACACAGGAAGCCATCAGGACCCTCAAGGGTACATTTTTTTCTCATCATAGAATAAAACTTTTTTCCAGCTTTTGACTTCCCGTGTCTGGTGCTCTCACACAACCAGGCAAATTTGTGGCGTTGAAGGAGACGTGGCCTTTGAAGATGTTAGGGGTGCAGTCAGCACCAGTAACGGCCTTAATTTGGATCCAGGATCGTCCCGTGTCCCGTAGGATCCTTCTGCTCAGTGCCGTTGAATTTTTTGGGGGTCTGCGAGTTATCAGGATCTTTTATGAAGTTGATAATGAGTGTTTTACTGCGTGAAACCTCAGCAGCGATAGTGAGGTGCGAGAGGCGTGGCTGAGACAGCTCAACAATCGACCCTGTTCAAACACAGAAAGCTGTTTTGTCTTTGCCATCAGGAGGTTATAACAGGGCAAATTACTGCAATTTTTTAACTGGTCTTAAGCGTTAGAACAGGAGTGTATATATATTTAGCTCTTTTGATATTAAGCTCTTTTTGCACATATTTTAATGTTTTGTATATGAAGGCTTCAAAAGACATGATTAAACAAGGCTTCAAGAGATTTGATTAAACTGTTGTTGTGCAGGTTTTCTCACACTGTCGAATTACATTTTTTTGTCAAATGCAATAAAATGAATTAGCGTGGTGAGCGGTTTCAGTTATCTCGATAAACATGTTTCTGAGAAACAAGAATGCTGAACGCTCTATGTAGTTTTTGACAACTGTTATCTTCTACTAATTTCTCAAGGAAAAGATCTGCAAAACCAGATGCTGTGATCGAATCCCTTCTGCAATGAAGACGACAAGTGCTCGACTCTTATGGTGTCAGTCTTTAGTGCATTCGGAAGAAATCATATGTTGTAGTTGCATAAGATGCACCTTCTGCAGGATTAAGATTTCCTGTCTATGAGGAGTAAACTGTTTTTATTTGTATTTATTTACATTACTGTGGCTTACAATTCTGTGAAAAAAAAAAAAAAAAATCAACATTAATGCATTTTGTCCCAGTTTAGAAAATTTCTGCACGGGATCCGCACATTTTCGTAACTATAACCTGAATATTTATGGTCACTTGTAGGTGTTACACAATCACGATAACATATCTTTAAGCATATTTATGTTGCCTTTTAAAGTAGCTGCTAATGTAGTTTTAAGACTAATGTGGAGAGAGGGACAGGAGTCTGGACTCTAGTTACTGACCTGACCTTGCATGCCATCCAGCACCTGTCCTGTAAGTTATTGACCTCACTTTAATATGTCAAAACACTGTCATCAGTAGAAACACCCTTTATGTAGGTTTTAAAGCAGTGTGGAAATTATTTATTGTTATTATTTGTAGCAGTGGCATGCTGTCTTTTCATTTTTATAGCGATGAATGTTGAATGTATGTTTGCTTTCCTCATTAAACAAATTCTTCCTTGTCACAGATTTGCAGTGTTCTTTACTATATAAATATAGATAAACACAGACTGGAACCTCAAATTCCGGCTTTACTGAAACATCCTGTAGTATAAACAAGTATTTTATCAATAAAAAGGCTAGATTTTAGGAAAAAGAATAATTTATTTGAAATAAATAAAGATAAATAGAATTTATATAATGTCCATGTCATACAAGATCTTTTGCACACTGAATGGTGTCATTTAAGAGTTTTTTAAGAGCACACTTTCTGTTGTCATCCAGGGTACAGTTAGTGCTCTTTGCCACCTGAAACAAACATTTTGCTGTTAATTTCAAGCACCGAAACATGGCTGCAATCAAATGCAAGAGCAGAGTTACTGGTAAAGCTGAGTATGTATTCATGTCCTGGTTACCTTGTTGTACTGACGCAAGTACTTGGTGAGTGACAAATTTTTGAAATGCTCCTTTTCCAGGGACATCTGGGCCATACAGAAGAAGTGCACCTGTGAGGATAAAGGGTTCAGTCAGCTGAAATTAGTCTGGAGGTCCCACACGACTGACTAGATGCACAAAAACACTAAAAACATACCCAGCACTTGCTTGTTGGCAATGATGGGTCAGGAACCATTTTCTTCAGCGAATCTTTTAACAACTGAAAAGTTGAGAATGTCAGTATATTGTCAAACAAACATGCTGTGCACAACTTACTTTCCCCTTACCGTTTTTGACACATTTGCTTCGTGAATGATATATTTGAGCAGCTGGGTTTTGTTTGGATGAGTTGCAGGTATGGAGGCCGCTTCCATGATGATGAGCACTGTCCCGATCAGTGCGAGACTTTGAACGATGAAGGTCTTCATGACTGTGAGGAAACTGTGGCAGGTAGTTAGCAGGTTCAGTGGACTGCTCGAGCGTGCAGCACCTAATATCGCCTCATTTTTATTAGGGTGGCAACACCTCACCCTTCAGACGTCAGAGGAAGAACCACACCAAATAAGGACGGTGCCTATCTGATGGATTATCACATGTTCCATCCTGTGCAGAACCTTGGTTATTAAATCGGAACTTCACTTTATCAGCAAAGTACTCAAGAGCATACAGGGGATAACCTTCTGATGGAATGTATATCACTTTAAACAGCAAGATCTGAAATGCTTTGACTGACTGCATCTACTTTGACACCTCTCCATCACGTTGCCTGTAACTGAGCTACAGTCAGAGCAGGATGACCCTTGTTCCACTATTAGCACTTGGGTTTTTCCGAGATACTTTTAAAATATTGTGCTGCTTACGTACCTAAAGGGGAGAACATTTGAGTCAGGTTTTCATCCTACACACTGTGGAGAGAAAAAATGCCATCGGCAGAAACATAGAATTCAGCGAAATGTCATTGGGAAAGTCTGAAGATTAACTCCTGACAGAAGGAGCATAGGCAGATAGTATCTGCTGAACTCAGTGGTAAAGCTATAGAATAACTCCATTACTTCACATTTCAGGAAGTCGATGACACGGTTGTCAACTTCAGGGCTGCTTCAAAGCTTAAAAAGATTACCTGATGATGAGTCTGTTCTTAGGGGGTGGTTGAGAGTATTGCATCATAGAAATATCCTCGAATCAAGTCAGAAATTAAGTTGACACAAATTTTTGGTATTTAACCACATTTGCTTTATTGGTTTAGTGATTCAGCTTTGTAGAAGGAGATCAGAAAGGCAACATGTGACAGAAGGTTGGGTAGATGACCTCAGAGTGCTTTCAAACTGCTTTCACAGCAGAGAGAGAAGTGGAAAATAAAAAATAACCCACTTTCAGATCAAAAGATACCTTCAAGCGTATGTAACCTTCGATGACAGGAGCCTTCCTGTTAAAGAATCTTTCATTCGAGCCATCATAAAACACCATCAAAGTTCTGAAATTTGATTCTCCAGGCTGATAATGCTCTGATAAACTATCAAAGTGATTAAAGAGTGAATTCTGAAGAAGTGATAAGACAAGTGAAATCAAAAATCGAGTCACCCAAGCCAACACCATGCAGGCGCCAGTGTTGTGTTGTGCATGTGCACAGGCGTACACGTCCACTAATGAATCAGCAGTTGCATCCTCCGTAATCAGAGGTGAGGCCGCTGATTCTGTAGATGCAACAGGATAAACTCAAGTATGAAAATTATAAATGCCACTGACATCGAAAGCATAATTTGAGTGAAGATAAGAAAACCTGTCTCATCATCCTAATGATTACAGATACAAACGCTTCAGGTCCTGAGCCTGAATTTAAAAATATTACCATAATTTAAATTGCAGTAAATTCTAAACTGTAGATTGTAGATTGATGACATAATGTAGCATCTGCATGAGGTAAAAATAATAATTTCATTTTTGTTCATTTATTAAAGATCCATCATGTTTTCTTTTGTTTTGTGAAGTAGCGCCGAACCATTTATATTTAATAATTATTAAAACTAATACTAACAATTTAAATATTGGAATTTAATCCAAAACCGCGATGGAATTTCTGTTTTCTATTAATCCTAATTCTAGTCCAACAGCTACACTTTTAAAATAGATAATTATTTATGTGATCGTAATCATACAATAAATCTATTTGCTAATTATTTTGTAATATATAAAATATTGAATTACACTCAGTAGATTTTTTAATCAAAATCTGCTTTATTGTCATTATCATTTTGCTTAGATCCATAGTCAATTTTGCCTTTTTCTTAACACTGTTAAGGAAGTAAAAACAACAACTTTTGATTGTACAGAATGTACATGTCAGCACAGTGATTGTGGAGATTCAGTGGCAGCAACATCAGCAATGCAAGATTTTGGTTTGGGTGTTTTTTGTGTGTGTGTGTGTGTGTGTGTGTGTGTGTGTGTGTGTGTGTGTGTGTGTGTGTGTGTGTGTGTGTGTGTGTGTGTGTGTGTGTGTGTGTGTGTGTGTGTGTACCATAGGTCAGCTCCATCAGTGTGAGATGTTAAAGAAACAGGGGAGAGATGTGAATCCTTACAGCCTGTTGTTTTTTACTCTACTCCGGATTACAGAGCCTTTTTCCTTTAGTCTTACTCTTTAGTCTTTAGTCTTTTGACAGAAGACTAAAGAGACTGTAGGCTTTTATTAATCTCAATAAAAATAATAGAACTATTGTTCCAATAATTTTTAATGCAGGTCAGGAGATGGAGCTGTGAGACAAAGAAAAACGGGCAGCAGCCTCCAACTATCTGGGCAAACGGTGACACCTGCTGGTGGACTCTCGTCAAGGCAGCCATGACGAGCCAAAGTAAAGCTGCACAGACGCGTAGACAGACTGCACAGAATAGATCTGACTTTCTGCCTTTCAAACTACACTTTGTCTGCAGTTGAAGTCTGTAAAAGCCGCATGTCGAAGGAGGATGTTAGGTTGTTGAGCGTTTTTTAGATACGTTTACCGAGACGTGTTTACTCCCAGGTATCGATATATTCACACGGAAGAAAACACGTTTGATGCCGGGGGTGAAGAGGGCCAATAATCATCGGTGAGTATAGATCACTCGCATCAAGAAAGCGGGCAGCCAATAGGAAAGCTCCCAGGATTTAGGCTATATGCGCCATTTTACTGCGTCTACAGCCATCCGGCAAGATGGTCCCCTTGCTTTGTCTACCCTGACTGGAGTTGTTTCAATATTCCGTGGCGATTCTTGCCTCCGCGCAGTCACAGGTCTGCATTGTGGATTGAAATCGTCCAACTGGTGCCACGAACAGAAGGTGTCTTTATCATTCAAGAAATGTCGACGGTGGCAAGCCGGTAGGAGCATTACTAAACATGTTTGTTTAGACAAGCCGACATTGCATTGATAACTGTGCTACCTTAGCTAACGGCGAGCCTGCCCATTTCAGCCCAATGCCAGATTGCTAGTTAGCCAACTCTGCTAGCATGAGCAGTTGTAGCTATTAGCTGCGCAACCGGCAATTTTTAAGTTTGCTCAAACGCAGAGTTAAACGGACGTATACGCGTTCACGAGCGATTGTCAGAGAGTAATAACCATGGACGAGTGGGTTAATTTGTGAAACTGTAATGACTGTTGTTGTATCCGAGCCATTTGCTAGCCAAACGTTGCATTGGCCCTTTGGATGCTGCCCAGCTGCAGTTAGCGCGCGCTGCTTCTTGCCGTGATACAGCCAAGAAGCAGGAAGGCCCGCGGATGCAGTTTTCCGTGCAGTGCATGTGCGTGCGCTTACAAAAGGCGGCATTGTCAGGCTAGCTTCAAAAAGTACTTCCCCGACCCCCCAGCGTTTGCGACATTTTTCTAATGTGGTCTCGAAATGTGAAATCGACTGGAGGACGGAGTTCCTGCTTGTCAACAGTGAGGGGCTGCATGGAGGAGAGGAGCAGGCGGAGAATCTGGCTCTGCTTCTCAACTGACACGGGATTTTCGAACCTTGGTAGGCCCGGTGGCTGCTGTCAGGGCGCAGGGACCGCTCAGTTTGCATCATAGCCACCTAATCAGCACGTAACGATGACTTAAAACGGCCAAATAAACAGCGATGGTTCGGTTACCGGAGCGATGTTACGCCAATAACTCGTAAAAGTGAACGGATCATTTTTTTTGTTAAATGTTAAACTTACGCGAGGTTATGGATTTATAATAACCACGTATTTTATCAATGAGGACAAGTGTAGTGTCTGAATTTCGAGCAACAATGTTTATTTTGGCGGGTGTAAAATGTAAAATTGATGTATTTTGCTGCTCTCCCACTGCGCAGCAGTGTGTATCCGCTGATGAGAAATAGACCCGCTTGCTCTGACTTTTGTTTATTGATTCTGGAATTTATGAATTGTTTCACATAAATTTTTAGTGACACAAATGTTTGTTTATCACAGTGTATGCATGACACTGCAAGACTGTTCTGCTGTTTCTGGAAATGAGTCTGCCATTCACTGAAGCAACCATGGACCAAATGGCACAAGGAGCTGAAGAGGTGAGGCTGAACCCTCCACTTCCCCTGTGGTCATGTGACTGCTGTGCCATGTAACCACTGCTCAACACATTACTGGCTGATTCTGTTCTGAGCTTAATAAAATCCCTGTGCCCTCATTAGCCTGGCAGCTCCAGTGAATTTATGAAGCCCTCGTCTTCTCGCAACAAGAGGTGAGGAACGGTGCTCTGAAATATCGCATCCACTGGTTCTGGCATGAAGTATTATCAAATAATTATCTGCTGTCTAACTGTAGGAAGTGCACAACTGTAGTGAAGCACACTGGCCTGGATGAGTCTGACGAGTCAGCTGAGAGCGAAAACGAAGGTGCCACATCCGACAATCCCTCAGACAGCAACACGGGCAGTGGATCCAAAGGTAGGATTTTTTAAGGATGCCGCGTTTGGGAGTTGTTGTTTTTTTTTTCTTATTTTTTTCCATAAATGATTTCAATCCTTTGTCTGATTAGGCACTTTAGTAATGAGACCGGCTGGGAATGATAATAAAGGTGCCATGAAGCTCAGAGTGGATTTCAAAAAGAAACCTACAGGTGATTTTCCTCTGTTGGTGTTGATGTTCACATGCAGGCGTTGATGAATGCCGCTTGCATACATTATTCAAAAGTGAGCCCGTTTATCATGAAGCTAATGAGCTGAAAAGGAAAACATGATCATGTGAGGTGTGTTGTGTGTTTATAGTGGATGACACGCTGCAGAAGAAGGTGAGCTGCACCGCCTGCGGAAGGCAAGTGAACCAGTTCCAGACAAACTCTGTCTTCGAGCATCCTGTTCTCAAAGTGCTAATTTGCAAGGTAGGAAAGTTCTAATTTCCATTCCGATTCCGTTGAGCGGCAGTGCTTTTTAGTTGTTCCTTACGTTCATTCGTTTCCCCCAGTCATGCTACAAGTATTACACAAGCGATGACATCAACAGAGATTCCGACGGGATGGATGAGCAGTGCAGGTACGTTTCACCCCGGCTGCCCTATCAGGGCCACAGTCCACAAGCCTGCTACTCCAGCATTTCTTCAACCTGTCCTCCGTAGGTGGTGTGCTGAAGGTGGTAAGCTCATCTGCTGCGACTACTGCAACAACGCCTTCTGCAAGAAGTGCATCCTCCGCAACCTGGGCAGGAAAGAGTTGTCAGTCATTACAAATGAGAATTCAAAGTGGCACTGCTACGTCTGCCGGTCAGAGCCCCTCCAAGACCTGGTCTCCAAGTGCCACAGTGTAATGCAACGAAAGTTGGAGAACGAGGACAGAGAAAGCAAGAAGCCCAAGAGCAAACCGGTCAGGGAGCACAAAGCTGTCATCAACGGAAAGGAGGAGGCTGAAGGCTCGGGGACCATGACCTTCTCCTATAAAAGACTGCATGTACCCAAAGAACTCATGAAGAAAGTCAAGAAGCTTGTTGAAACGACAACGGGACTGAACAACACGTTCATCCAGTTCATCCAGCAGGCGACAGCCAAGCAGGGCGATAAGTCCATCAGGTATCGACATTTGAAGGCCTTCAAGGCCGTGCTTGCCGATTTGAAAAAAGCCCACTGTAGTTTGGAGGAGGCCTTGGTGTGTGAGTTCAGGAACGTAGAGGTGCAGAATGGTAAGGAAGGCCAAGATGTCATAGCAGAGATTACTGATGGTGTGGAGCCAGTTAAAAACGACAGCATGGAGGTGGACGGAGGCCCAGCCGAAGGCACTGATGGCGCAGAAGAGATGGACCGGGAGCAGTACGAGGAGCCCAGCGAGGAGCTGAACCAGGAGAAGGAAAAGCAGCAGGATGAGGAGGCCGAGCGAGGCTCGAGCGACGAGAAGGTGGCAGATGGCACCGATACGAAAGACTGCCAGTCGGAAGCTGAAGCGATGGCGAACCCGGTTAAAACCGAAGCGTGTGACGATGAACTTCTGCCAGCTGCTGAAACGTCCCTGGACCATGACATCATGTCTGTCCCGCCCTCGGTTCCAGAAGAGCTTTTTCAGATGGTGGAGAGCCTCGCAGACTCCACCATGCTCCTGCAGAACGAAGCCAGTTCTCCTTCCGACTCTGAGAAAAATGCTGAAAACGCTGAATCCGATTCTCTGGAGAGCCAGCAACCTCAGCCCAAGGTCAAGAACCTCATCGTCAAACTGACCCCGGTGCCAGTCGTGACCACTTGTGGATCCAGGTCACCCAGATCCAAAAACAGGGAGAGAGATGAGGACACTAAAATTAGAGGTAAAAAAGAAGAATCTGAGGAAAAGGCGGGGGGCACTCCTCCACCTAGCCGCCGCTCCAGTCGCGTGAAGACCACTCCCTTAAGGAAACAGGCTGAAAACACGGACAAAGAAGAATCCTCAGAGGTAGATGAAGACGTTAAGAGCAAGGCCAAGTCCTCCAAGAGATCCAGTAATGCCCAAACGGAAGATGGCGTTCAGGTAAAGACGGCAGATTCTGATTCAGACGAAGTTCCTCAAGCGCTTCTGGAGAAAGCTGCAGCCGGCCACAGCACAGACGAGGAGCGAGAGAGCGCACGCTCCAAGAAGCGTTTATTTAAATCAAACAACACGTCCACAGAGGACGCAGACAAAGCGTCCAAACGCAAACGCAAGTCCGAAAGCTCGGATTCAGATCTGGAGCAAAAGGGTAAAACAGTGTCCAAGAAGAAGAAGCAGAAAGATTCGGAGCCCTCCGACTCCGACCTGGAGAAGTCAAAGAGCAAAGGCAGCGCGGCGAAGAAGAGGTCCGAGCGTGCAAAGAAAAAGGATGCCTCTAAAGAGGAGAGTAAGAATTCACCAGAAAGAAGAGCATCGGATCGGAAGAGGTCTTATGAAAAGAAGCACAAGCGAAAAGGCTCGAAAGCAGCCTCGAAGCTGCAGACTTCCTCCAGCGAGGACGAGGAGGAGCTGCAGGACGAAGGCGACTCTGGAGAGGACAGCGACGTGCAGAAGATCAAACCTATCGTGGAGGATGCTCAGGTGGGAGCCGATGGGGCGTTCCACCAATCTTCAGGTAACTTCAGGCACGATGGTGCCCATGGCTCACACTTGTGCACGTGTGAGCGTACTTGTGCGTAATTGTTGGACATCGGCCTTGATATTTACATAAAAGTGTTCATTCTTCTTTTGCATTGTCTCTGTTTTTGGTAAAGGTGATGAGGTTGATAAAGACGGCGTCTCTCAGATTTGTGAAGACGAGGATGACGAAGATCCTGAAAACAGGTGCGTAGAAGAGTAACTGGAGTTGCAGAAACTCCAGACTGGAGACAAAGTGAATGATCGGCCACATTTGAACGTTGCCTCCTGTTTGGGCCCCAGTTCTCTTTGAGTCATCAGTTCATTTTACTGACATCACATAGAAAATGTTCCAGTGCAGATGCAGATCAGCTCTTTTCCTTTGTTTCTGAAGGATTGCAAAGAAAATGCTACTCGCCCAAATAAAATCAAACTATTCTTCCGGAGCGGACAGCTCTTCTGATGATGAAGGAGAAAATGAAGATGGCAAGTCCTCCGATAAAGTCAAGAAACAAGAAGAAGAAGAAGAAGAAGAAGATAATGATGAAGCAGAGCAGCAGGGTATTAAAATAATCTGATGTTTCATTGGCCAACCTTCTGCTGTGTTTCAACTTAAACTGATTTGCTTCTATTTTAGAAGCTGATCAATCAGAATCTTCAGGCTCTGACGTCGAAGTGAAGAAACACGGCAGACGGCACAAACTGCTCCGTCATAAACTCTCGCTGAGTGAGGGTGAATCCGGAGAAGAGAAATCAGCAGCTAAAGAGAAGAAAAAGGGGGCAAAGAAGTCAAAACAGAAAGGTGGATGTGTTCTAGCATCAAGAGTTTCAGGTGGAATTATGCTGAGGTCATCAGAATACTGACCACTTCATGCTAATTTGTTTTCAGAGGGGAGTGATGATTCAGAAGATTCCGAATATGAGAAATCCAATTCCAGCGCAGAGTCTGGAATGAGCGAAGAGCTCAGTGAATCGGAGAATACTGGGAAACATCGGAAGACGAGGTGGGAGAGAACCCCCCCCCTCCCCCACGGTGCAGTTGTCTCTGGATTAACCACCTGTTAGCTTTAACCAGGTCTGTCTGTCTGTAGAGCTGCGACCAAAAAGGATGAGGAGAAGCAGAGAAGTTACAAGCAGAAGAAGAAGCGGCGCAGAATTAAAGTTCAAGAATCCTCTTCCAGCAACGAGAAGGTGTTTGAAATGTTCAACACTTGGCAGTAGCCTTGCACACTCCAAAAAGTTCTCTTCCCGTAGCCGCGGACTCAAGGTTGAGTCCACATAGAGCACTTTTCAGGTCACGCATGGCAAACAGAATGTTGTTTGAACTCAACCCTGAAGCCTTTTCTGAAGATTATTGAGGGCAGAATTAATCATAGAAAGTTTTTTTTTTCCCCTCCCTGAGGGCTGAAGATCAGAGAGCTGAACTTGATGTGTAATTTCCACAGAGTGGCGAGGATGATGATGAGCAGCAAGACGGAGAGGATCGCAAAGGCCGCAAAAAAATCCGCAAAATCCTGAAGGACGACAAGTTGCGGACAGAGACCAGGGACGCTCTGAAAGAAGAGGAGGACAGGAGGAAACGCATAGCTGAGAGAGAGGAACTCAGGAAGAAACTCAGAGAGGTAAAAGGGTGTTTGCCAGCTGAATCTTTTAGCTGGTAGGTTTTTATAGACTCTGCAGCTGCACCAGTTGAAGGTCGGCCTCTTTCACAGGGTCATGTGAAAGAGATCACATAAGCTGGCATGATAGTCGTTATTGATACCCTGGTGTGAGGCGTCTTTGTTTTGACTGGACTGAGGGCTTCTCTTCCTACCTTTGTGTTTTACTTTTAAGTGGATTACCCTGAAATACTTAAGAGGGTCTATACTTAGTGAGGAGGAATGTTCCAAAAGGACTAATTTAAAGTTTGATTCATATCTTGCGAGGGGTAGATGTGGGAACTTTTATTTATCTTTTAATGAAGTTACTGGTTTTAGTTTAGTTGAACGAAGGAAAGCCATTACTTTCAGCACCATCATTCTTGAAAAGTATCACGGAGTATGATTGCGCATGTGTACAATGTTTTATAAGAAAAATGGATATTAGACATGCAGTCCTATAGGTTATGAAGCATTTTATTTTATTGTCGATATTCCAAGGGACTTTGACTTTTAATTTTCAAAAATCAAAGGCCAAGGAGATTTGATCATAAAGTGATCCATGTTACGAAACCTTTTATTACTACCGTCTATACTGTATGCTACAGGTGTAAGTCACAGTATGTGGGGAAATGAACTGCTTAGTGGAGGTCTGTGCTCTCTCTGAGTGCTTTTCTAATTATAGATTTTTACCTCCGCCAAGGAGGTTATATTTTTGCCAGCATTTATCTGTTCGCAAAGTAAGTAAGTTATGAATGAATTTCAATGAAATTTTCAGGAAATGTTGCTCATGGGACAAGGATAATTCAATTTTGCTACAAGTACAGAAACGTATACAAACACCTACAAATAATCCGAAAGAGGACCGTAGTGGATCAAAGGAACAAGTGGTTTTTGAAAGGGTTTAAATCACGGGGACACACACACACACACACGCAGAAATAAGATCAAACTGAAAATTCAATCAAATCTTCCAAGGATCTTGGCCAATGGGCTTGATCATAAGCAACTACTACCTTAGGTTGTAACATTCAAGTACGCTAAATAACGTGAGCGTTAACGGGTTTTTGGGAGTACGTAACAAAATGTGGGGGAATGAAATTGCCTTTAAATCTAAACAGGTTGTTTTAAATTCTCTGCTCCTGCCACCACTTCAGGTAATTGTGGTGGATGAGTCATCACAGGTGACATGTCCCATCACCACCAAACTGGTGCTGGATGAAGATGAAGAAACCAAGGAGCCGATGGTGCAAGTGCACGGGAACCTTGTCACCAAACTCAAACCTCACCAGGTGGATGGTAAGGATGACTGAGCGCAGCCGCGTTAAATAACTGCTATACGAATCTGTGATCTGAGGTCGACGTTGTTGAATTGTCTTTGTCCAGGTGTGCAGTTCATGTGGGACTGCTGTTGTGAATCTGTGAGGAAGATCGAGAAGTCTGCAGGCTCGGGCTGCATCCTCGCACACTGCATGGGGCTGGGAAAAACTCTGCAAGTAGGGAGAAACATACGGCACAAATACACTTTGGAAAAGCAGAATAATGAAAGCTGGTCAACAAGGCTAATTTAACCTGCTACAGTAATCACAAACTAATTGTTATGCTTATTAAAAGCAAAAACTAGAAACAAAAGCTAATGCTTATTTTTAGGTGACTCAAACCAGTTTGAACTTCTACTTACAGTAGTTGACCTGTAGTTCCATTTGTGTCCTCTAGGTGGTGACATTCCTTCATACTTTGCTGCTTTGTGAGAAGCTGAAGTTCACCACAGCCCTGGTGGTTTGCCCCCTCAACACTGTCCTTAATTGGCTAAACGAGTTTGAGAAGTGGCAAGAAGGAATGAAAGACGAAGAGAGTTTAGAGGTAGGCTGCACTAAAATCTGTGTGGAATTTTTGTGTGTGCTGCATTCTACTCATCTCTATTCATTTGGCTAATTGTGTATGAGCAGGTGACTGAGCTGGCCACAGTGAAGAGGCCACAGGAAAGGGCATTTGCCCTTCAGCAGTGGCAGGAGTCTGGCGGCATCATGATCATGGGTTACGAGATGTACCGGAATCTGACTCAAGGCAGGAACATCAAAAGCAAGAAGCTCAAAGAAACCTTTCAGAAGACACTGGTGGATCCAGGTACAGTTCTGCGTTAACAACGATCTTAGCATATAGTTCATTCCTCACTTGTTTGGTGCAGTTCTGATCTGTGAAGAAACTTGAATTGAAGAAACATTAATCATGAATGAAAATTGTGCAGAGTTTCAATATTCAGGTTCATATTCAAGTATTAAAAAAACAGCATTTTAAAAATTCAAATTTTTTTTGCAATTTATATACAGGATTACATTTCTTATGTGACAAAATAAACAAAAATGTTTGCGTAAATATATTAACTGTCCTGAAAGGCTGGATGGGCTGTATATCTTTTGTGGAACAAAGTCTCTGTTTCACAAAAGGAGCATCACATTGATTTTTTTTTAGTATAAAATATGGTCACAAAATTTAACACAATTTTACAGTTATATTGGAAAATAGCAGTCATCATTTAGAACTATTTCGATATTATGAAATGATTTTCAACAGGATACATCAGAACATTTAAAGTTGTGGTAGAATTCATCTGTAACAAGCCCCCCCCCCCCCTTTCGCCAGGTCCTGACTTGGTGATTTGTGATGAAGGGCACATTCTGAAAAATGAAGCATCTGCAGTGTCCAAAGCCATGAATTCTATCAGGTCGAGGAGGAGAATTGTCCTGACTGGAACACCTCTGCAAAACAATCTTATTGAATGTGAGAATTTCGACTTTAACTGAGCTTGTTGTGCATTTTCAATGTGTCTAAAACTGTTTATTGTTGCTTTTATCAGACCACTGCATGGTCAACTTCATCAAGGAGAACCTGCTGGGGTCACTGAAAGAGTTCAGGAACCGTTTCATTAACCCCATCCAGAACGGCCAGTGTGCCGATTCTACAGCACAAGATGTGCGTCTCATGAAGAAGAGGGCACACATTCTTTACGAGATGCTGGCTGGCTGCGTACAGGTAATGTTTAAATGTCTGAAATGACTCTTCATTGTTATTTGTTCTCTGTGACCTCCTCCTTATTGTTTCCTTAAAACAATATTGTTCTTCCCCACAGAGAAAAGATTACACCGCACTCACCAAATTCTTGCCTCCCAAACACGAATATGTGTTGTCTATCAGAGTATCCCCGTTACAGTGTAAACTCTACAGATACTACTTGGAGCACTTCACAGGTGAGGATTATGCACAGAAGAAATTTCTTTGTTTTTGAATTTGAGTGTAGTTCAAACCCATTCTCCCATGTCTTCATAATAAAGAGCTGGGATAGAGGAATTGAGGGTAGGGGAAGTGAAGGGGGCAAATGTGGGGCATTAAGGCACTAAAAAAAGTTACTTAAGTTAGAGGGATTCCAAACCAGATTTTAAAATAAGGTTACAAGCAAAGAACAGAAAAGCTGGTGAGTAGGATGAGGACAGTAGCAGGAGATGGCTCATTAGGCTGGTTTGTCCCTAGGACATTGTGACTGCATCTCTGGACCTCCACAGTAGAGCCAATTTAAAGTGTTGCTGCATGTGATCACAGGACCTTAACATGTGACCTCCTGGAGTTAAAGCAGGCCTTTACTGAGCGGTTATAACATTTACCCATAAACCACTACTTATTCATCTACTCACTGGTCTTTGCAAACAGGTACACATTAATTTAAAATTCATTCCTCAATTATTCAGAGATCACTTTAAACTCCCCCCCCCCAAAAAATTTTTTTTTAATGAGTTAAACAGAAAACTGATCTAATTTGAAACCCCATTTCTTTCACACTCTTTAGAAAGAACTTTATTTTTTAACTTTCCACACTGTTCTATAAGTACCAGGGCACCATGTCAACTACATATTGCAAATGCATCCATCTTCATCATCAAGCTCTCACTCATCTGCAGGTGTGGGGAATGCTGTGGAGGGGGGCCGGGGCCGTGCAGGGACCAAACTCTTCCAGGATTTCCAGATGCTCAGCAGAATATGGACTCATCCATGGTGCCTTCAGCTGGACTACATCAGCAAAGAAAACAGGGTAGGGTGGAGGAAGCTGAGACCCAACTGTATCAAGTCTTCAAAACTGAAAATACATCAGTCTAACACACACACACTGCAGAAAAACAACCACTGTTGATGGTTCATGTACCTCTGGTAACAACCTACAGCAATGCTGAAACAAGATTTTCTCTTATGCATAATTTTAGAAGTTATTAGAGAAACTTTTTGTTTCTGTATTTGAAATTCAAATTCAACACTCCCAACTTGATAATCTTGCAGGGTTTCTTTGATGAAGACAGCATGGATGAGTTCATCGCATCAGAAACGGAGGAATCCTCTATGAGTCTGACCTCTGAGGATGAGAAGATGAAAAAGTAAATTGTTTCACTTCCTAATACCTTATACTCTGCAGTTAATTCAAGGTTCTTGAATTCAAAAACCTCTTTGTTCCCATTTCTCTTGGTGAACCTACTCCCCTTTCCATCCTAGAAAAAAGAAACGGGAAAGGGGGAAGAAAAAGGGATCCGATGACTCTGATAGTGATGATGTGGAGGTCATCAAGGAATGGAACACCAGCTCTCGGGGCAGAAATGGCGAGGGGCGCAACAGACGTGCATCCGTAGAGGAAGGTAAGTGTAGCATTGCTACTTTATCTGGGCATTTCAGACCATTAATGATTAAAAGTTCAACGCTGCTTTGATATAATGCCCGATGTTTCTTTACAGCAGAACATAATTTCTCTTAAACACATTTGAAGATTTCCATAAACCCTTTGTTCCAGTCGAACTTTGCTTTTAAGTCCATTGCGGTTTTTCCATATGAAAATTTGGATTCTATTATAATAACTTTCAAGGACAGGCTTCATTCATTATTGCCTCATCGTGACTCCCTTTTTTTCCTGTTTTCCACTGAAAAAGTCTGGCACCAAGTACATTTTTGTGCCATTTCATTGCAAGACAAAAGATGACATAAACCATTGCAGACTCCTGATTAATCAGACTTAACCTCACTGTTATAACAGTATTTCCAAACACCTGACCAATGATGGCAGCTGAAAAAAAACACTTGATTTGAGATCCAGATACACACACTTATTTTGGTTTGGAATATTGGCGTATATGTGCTAATGCTTGTGTATGGCAGTGTGTAGAAAAATCAAAACCAGGAGAGTGTTGTTCTTTAATAATAAACAGAATAGATAAAAATTCCTGAAAGGTCATTGCTTTGGAATTTGTTTGTACCTACAGTGACGTTGTAATTTGCAGAGAAGGACACAATAAAATAAAAAGCACGCACTGGGTTTTTGCAACCTAATGTAACTGTATATTTTCTGTTTATTCTGATATCAAGTTGCCCAACCCACTGGCTCAACACCAGGCAGTCCTTCTGCTGACTGGCACAAGGAGTTCGTCACTGAGGCTGATGCCGAGATCCTGGAGCACTCTGGAAAGATGATGCTTCTCTTTGAAATCTTGCGCATGGCAGAGGAAGTAGAGGAAAAAGTGTATGTGTCTGTCCTCAGTGCGCAGCTATTGCTGTGATTTTTTCAGCTTTACCTGAAAGTGTTTGAAACCATCACAGTGACAAAGCAGTTACAGAGAGGGTTTATCTCCTGTCTGCAGGCTGGTGTTCAGTCAGTCTCTCATCTCTTTGGATCTGATTGAGGATTTCCTGGAGCTATCCTGCAGAGCTAAAGATGAAGATAAAATATCTCCCTATAAAGGTAATAGCAATTTATACTTTTTGCTTTCATCTTTGTTGTTTTTCTATTCATGTCCTAGTCGATATTCATGTGAGGCACGCTAAATTGCCTTGTTGCAATGTGTCCAAAAAAAACCTGCCTTAAATTAGACATTCAATGCAGCTTTGCCTCTACTCTGTGCACATGATGTGTTAAAGGTTACCCAGTAATCTGCCACAGACCTACTGTATCATCAGTTTCTTTCTTGTTCTGTTATGAGCATTGTTTTGTCTTACAAGCTAACTGCTCTCTTGTGGATCTCAGAGAAGCCACTTTTCTTCCACAGGGTTCTTTTTTTTTTTGGTTTTTATTCTCAAGTCTTTAAAAGTAATTCTTTTGCTTCTTATAAAAATGTTAATAGTCTGGTAATAGTGAACTTATTTCATATGGAAATGCAGGTTTCACACATGCAAGACAAACAAGGTTCTTTGTGTTCTTGTTCACTCTGAAGTGCTAATTACTCCTAAACACACGCAGACACACGTGCACACCAGTGCTGTAAGGTCATGTTCCCAATTAAGCGTCAGCAGCTGTTTTTACTTTGATTTTAAAAATGATTAGACCTTGACTTTTTATTCTACAGAAAAGTTTGCTCAAGGGTTTGTAATTTGTAATGAAAAGATCACAGCACTATAATTGAAAACACACTGCAGTGCCGGTTATGAAGGCTGGTGGTAGAAAAGTCCCCATTGTTAATGTTCAACGTGGCTAGCTTGTTGTCAGCACAAACATCTATCTGCTGTCGGCCGAAACCAAGACTGTCTAATAATCAAATGATCCTGTTTTAGGATGATGTCTGCCTTGTTTATTTGACTTAAACCTGAGTATTGAACAGTCAGAGTGGACTTTCTTACTGAAACATGCTTTTGAAGGTGAAGGCAAATGGTTCAGGAACATTGACTACTACCGCCTGGATGGCTCCACCAGCGCAACCACAAGGAAGAAGTGGGCAGAAGAATTCAACGACACCAGCAACGTCAGGTAACGTCCTTTTAATGTCAGGGCTTCCATCCTGTGTATCTCACCTGACATCTGTCCGCCACCCTGCGCTTTCCCAGAGGTCGTTTGTTCCTCATTTCAACACGGGCTGGCTCTCTGGGGATCAACCTGGTTGCTGCCAACCGGGTCATCATCTTTGACGCCTCGTGGAACCCCTCCTACGATGTGCAGAGTATCTTCAGGGTCTACCGGTTCGGACAACATAAGACCGTTTTTGTGTACAGGTTCCTCGCCCAGGTGAGATTAAAATGTGCTGTGGGATTGATCAGCAGGCATCACCTTAGCTGTGCCTTCTTTCTGAGCCTGTTGTTTGATACTTTATTAAAATACATCCTTGTATTTCTTGTTTTGTCTTTCAGGGTACAATGGAGGAGAAGATTTACGATCGGCAGGTGACTAAACAGTCTTTGTCCTTCCGTGTGGTGGACCAGCAGCAGATCGAGCGACATTTTACAACAAATGAGCTGGCAGAGCTCTACACCTTTGAGCCAGACATGCTGGATGATCCCTCTGGGAAGAAGAGAAAAGCAGCTACGCCCATGCTCCCCAAGGTAAAACTTGTGTTTGTATTGTGACTGCTCATGAGTCAGACTTTTTGGTAACACACAATCACGCTTTATCTTTGAACATATTTAGTACACTCTAAAATCATTCTACCAACATATTTTATACTTGCTATGGTGCCTGTGTTTTAATGTAGATAGAGTAGGGCTGTCTATTTGAAAGAATATCAACATTATATAGTGAGTGGAAAAGATAAGTGAATCAATGAGGGCAGCAAAATCTTGTGACCTGACTTGTAACTGAAGCCTCGCCCTCGTAGAGTAGTACATGTGAAAACAGCTCTTTACTTCCTTGGGTGCTGTATGGCATTTTGTCTGTTTATAATCCATCTCTAATTGGTGGATGGATCTTATTGAACATCACAGTCAAACCACTGACTGCGACTTTATAGTTTTCCAAAGGCCGTGTGCAAACAAACGAGGAAGCCCAGGTTGTAAAAGGCTGTAGTAAAATCTTGACTGAGGTTGTCCAAAGTTGCTTGAGCAGTAAGTTGATTTTTTTTTTAGTTGATCATTGTTTTAAACCCTTGGTTCCTGTTTGCATCCCATTTGGTTGTTCTGGGATTTTTCAGTTTCTTCTAGTTTCCTTTCATAATCCTCCACTCGCCTCTTCTTTCCCGAATGCAGGTGCTGTGTCACTGTTTGGACCTCATGGGGTTTAATAAGAACACACCACCCTTACATGCACCATCCAGCCACGCACAGCTGCACAGATTTGTCTGTTTACAACTATTTACTAAATACTCCTCTCATTGCAACACTACTGCTGCGCAGCTATAAACTGACAGTCTTTTTTTCATGTTTCTTTGGTGTTACTCCTGTCTTTCCACCCCTTCCTTTTTTGCGGTCTCCGGGTTTATTCAGATCATCTCAAGTGGTTTCACCTCTGTTTTGATTAAAGGCCACGGAAATCTGTAAACAGAATGACAAAAAAAGGTATATTTAGGTTATTTGCTGTGTGTCCAGACAGCTGAGAATCCAGAAGTGTTTGGTGCACCTTACCGAAAGATCTGTTTTCAATTTTTGCAGTTAAAAAATGTCTTTGAGGTATTACAGGTGTGAGGCCTACATGAATCCATAAAGTCTGGAGCTCATACCTTTGTTCTCCTCCCTCACTTTCGTCTAACCCACACTAGCTCCACTGAAGAAGCTCAGATTCCAGCTAGAGGTCTGAGGGCAGATGTGTAGACTGAGGCCCTGCCTGTCAGATGTGTGCGGTCTTTATGAGCCCAGTGACATTTCAGTGACACGGTATTAAATGTAGAGAAGCTGACAGGCTCTATAACGGGCAGACCTGTTTTGGCCATGAGGTTAACGGTGATGTGGCAGAGTACTTGCAGTATTACGGAAGGAATTTGCCATCTGGAATGATGTGAAGATGAGTCAGACACCCTCCATCACTTTCAGCCAACAGCACTCCGCAGAGGAGAAAGTGATTTGAGCCCTAGCAAAGGGAGCTCTGTATTTATTCTCTCAAGCCGTTTGTGCAGCTAGAGATGGCATGCACTAAGATCTAGAGGTGTAGTCAAACATAATCAGTATAAATAAAAAAAAAAGTGGTAATTTGATGATTGGTTTCTTTCCTTAAGTTTCTCTCTCCTCTAGTATAGCAGCGATCATATTCCTGTATCATTGGGACAAGCGGTTACGTAATGTAGATTTGTAAAACTGAATTTTCATCGTAGCTTGGTTTATCACATCTAATTTTGCTTGCAGCTCTATCTTTCCTTCTGATTTTAGATCCTTTGCCAGCTTATATCCATATTTTTCTGCTCTGCTGTCATCTTGTCCCTCTCTTGATGGTTTCCCCGCCATCACTCTAACCATTTGTTGGCCTGTCTCCTTGTTTGTGTCCCTCAATGTTCAAAGCCAGCTCAGTAAAGGTGCTGTATGTCCTGTCTGGCCTAATGTACGTGGGTTATTACATGGACCCCCTCTTAAAGTTGTCTTTGGAGAAGCTAATTGGAGACAAAGGACGCAGGAAGCCCCCCTAATGACAAAGAAGGTCCCTGGACTTCAGAGACCAGACTCCACGCCCACTCTTCTGAGACACCCTCACCTCTTTTCTCTCTTCATCTCACGTCTTTTATGTCCATAACTTCAAGGTTATTGAAAGATAAATAATAGATTTTCATGAACATTTACATTAATTTTTAGAAGTGTTGTGTCTCAATAGGCTTTAAGGCTTTTTAAGGGTTTGCAGCTTTGCTCAAGTCACAACATACAGTAGATAGCAACCGGCCAAAACACTAAACCACATAGTTCCACAAAGGGGACCTTCCAGAAACAGTCCCCTTTGCATTGTTTATATGTCTTGTTTAGCAGATAACTGGAGATATTTTGTCTATTTTGACAACATAACTCTGACTGGAAGAAGTTTTTCATAATGTCGAGAAGTTGTTTTTTTTTCCTTTTTCCTTTTCTTTTTTTTTTTGCCAGCATTCATGAAACGTGCCAGAGCTTGTTGGACTGTAGGTGAAGAGAACACCAGCGATAACAGACGTTTGTGTCAAGTGAAGACAAACCGGAGCGATGCGTCACTGCTTTGTGTTCTGTTGAGACTACCATCTGTGGAGATATCGAGGGCTTGCGTGGAACGTGCGTGTATGCCGTGGGGGTGGAGGTCTGGGGATCAATTTTTTTTTTTTTTTTTTTTTTTAAACCGACACAAATAGTTTTGGAGTAAGATGCTTTGATGCAATAAACCTGCACAAGATGTGTTTCTGACTGGAGTTTACAAACCTCTTAAAAAATAGCTTGGCGTGGGTCCTGGGGGTGAGTCAGTCAGACCTGGCAGCACACCATGCCTGCGCCGCACCTGGGGGAACCCTGACAAAAACCCACGCCAATACAGACACCTGTTTAAAAATTCAGCTATCCCGTAGTCCTCATCTGGCCCCATTTCACGTCTCTACTGCAGATTTATTCAGGGAACCAAATTCAGCGTTTGATTTATGAACCCTCGGTGGAGAGCCCCCTCTAGCCCGAGGCTTGTTTCTATAGGAATGCAGAACATTTATTAGCGTTGTTTATCCGCTCGCCACACAGCACTTTGTCCCTTTGCGTGCGGCTGTGGGAGAGGAGTTTGACTGGCTATGTTTAGGTATTGCAAATATCTCAGCCACTCACATTCCTTTTGTCGGGACCCTGTCTCGGCCCCCTCTGTTGCCATGGTTAAAGCACCTGTGCGTCAAAAGAAGCTTCTGGCAGAGATACTTTGAATAGATTGAAGAGCTCGAGATTTTTTGTGTTGTTTGCTGCTGAATGATACCTAAGAAACTGCTGCCTTCCCTCCTTAGGGTCCAGTTCTGTCTTCAATTGTCCCTTTTTCTTTTCAGTTCAATCCCATCACCTTTTCTTTGTGTGTTTTTTTCTTCATGGCCACATGTGATGATTTTAGGAGTTGTTTAGTTTGAGGAAATTGGTTTAATGTGTATGAAAATGTTCTCAGCTTGGGAAAATATCTGACATTGGAGCCAAACTTTCTGCCTGTGTCAAACCCAGAACAGCCAATACGGAGGGGCGTTAAATTCAGCGCCACCTAAAGTCCAGTGGTGAAACACATGTCGGTGTTTGCGCCAAGTGGTAAACACACCATGAGGCCCACAAACATGAACTCTAAAGCTTTCTTCTTTCTGGTGTCAAAGCTGCAAAGTTTGAACTTTCTTGACGCCATTTATAGACTCCGGGCAGAGTGAGACATTGTCAGCATAAATAAATGGATCAGAACCTTTTCAATCCACACTTGGGTCTCAGGGGTCTGCTGGAGCCTATCCCAGCTGTCAAGGGGCGAGAGGCAGGGGACACCCTGGAAAGGTTGCCAGCCAGGCACAGGGCTAGCACAAAGATGGAGAACCATCCACACTCACACCTATGGTCAATTTACACTGATCAATTCACCTAAAAAAACATGTTTTTGGACTATGGGAGGAAGCCAGAGTGCCCGGAGAAAACCTGCGCACGCACAGGGAGAACATGCACACTCTGCACAGAAAGACCGGAGCCGAGATTCGAACCACAATCCTCCTTGCTGTGAGGTGGCAGCGCTAACCACTGCACCAAGAAAACAAATCAACATCTTCTGTTTAAATATACTACATAAAGCTGATTGCTGCTCCACACTATTCAGTGAAACTGAATGAAACTGACATTGAGAGCCTGGTATGTGTTGTTTCTTCTAGATCCTCCAGCTCATCTGTTTTACCTTTCTTCATCAACATTTTAGGTGTTTTCCCCTTTAAAGAAATGTACCTCAGCTGTCAGCGTGTGCACACAGAGGCTGTATGAAGGGGACAGCATTAAAATTCTGATTGATGAATTATTTTCTTGTGAGTCCCCAGGCTCTTCTGTGCTGTTATACTGTAATGAAACAACAGCTTCTGAGCATGATGGTAGAATCGGGGGTTGTACCGTTGGGTCTAGAGTTCAGTTGATGGATATGAACATTGTGGCCATGTTTGTGCTTGACCTGATCTGACGCTCTGATCACTCGTGGAGCCTTGAAATAGGCTCCTTTGGCAGCTCATATCTCCCATTTTCCAGATCCGGTTACCATCTGGTCTGGTATTTTTTGTTTGTTTCTTCAGTACGTCCAGAATCACGGCCCCATTCCTCTGTTTGATCTTTCTGTTTTGCTTCTCCTTCTAATTTAATATTGTTGAGTTCTATGATTAATTCTGTTTGCAGCCTCACACTAATTGTCACTGTTGAAACTGGAGCCCACCTGTGAACCGGCCCCATGTGGAGGTCCATGATGAAACGTGTATTATATTATTTCCAGATTCATCTAAAGAAAAGTCAAGAGAAAGAAAAGCAAACATGCATCAGAGCAAAGTAATATAATCCACGTTTGTTTGAGGAGAATTTACCCTAGCTCTCTAAATTTTACCCAGGTATTGTTTTCAATAACAATGTAGTCATGGAAACCAGAGTCCCAAAAACAACTTCATTTATTTGTGTATTCATAATTTTACCGGCAAATCTAAAGTTTATATTATGATGTAATTCAAGTATTACACTGTAGGTCTCTCTCTCTCCCTCCCGCTCGCTCTCTCTCTCTCTCCCTCTCTCTCTCTCTCTCTCCCTCTCCCTCCCGCTCTCTCTCTCTCTCTCTCTCTCTCTCTCTCTCTCTCTCTCTCTCCCCCTCCCACACACACATGCACACACACTCTTTCTGTCTCTCGCAGTGCATTTAGGTAGTGTTTAAAGGGCCTTGTAGATACATAATCTGGATTAACTGTAAAGTGTAGGAGAGTCTTTTGTTAAGCCTTAAGTAATTGAAGTGTCTAGAGGAAGAGGGAATTAAAGCTCCCAGAGATTGGTGTGCACCTGACGCAGTTCTTTCAAATTTGCCTTTGGGTAATGCCAGTGCTATTTCCCCCACCTCCTCCTACACTGTGTTTGTGGCTGTGGCTGGTTTAAAATTTCGATTTGAGAGTTGGAGACATGACCACTTAATGTTAATCCTGCTACAGTTCATCACATAGATCCGGATTATTGTGATAGCGTGTGCAAACCTTCTTCAGCCTCCAGCAGTCCAGGGCTGTCTCTCCTCCTTTTGTTGGGTGGTTTTCAACACATCCTGATCATTCCTGTTCTCATGTGCTTCTTTCTGTGCGGTAGGATCCTTTTCTGGCTGAGATGCTGCAGAACAACAAGGACCAGATTGCATGTTACCATGAGCATGACTCCCTGCTGGACCACAAGGAGGAGGAAGAGCTGAGCGAGGAGGACCGTAAGGCTGCTTGGGCCGAGTATGAAGCCGAGAAAAAGGCATGGAAACTAATCATACATTTATATTATACAGTGTTTTTAGGATGCCTTGATCCTTCACAGCGATGGAAAATTGATCAGATTTAGAGCACTGAAAACAGCAACAATAATAGAAAATGTGCAATATAAAATTAAGGAAAAGTAATCATAAACAGTAATCTGAAATGTTGACAAAAAAAAAGTCACTGGGACATCGTGAACTATTCTCTAAAATGGGGTGCAGTGACTAGTTGAAGCTGGAAAAAAAAAAACCTTAACAAAAATAGTCACTAACGAATTTAATTGTTGATACTTGTCAGTCATCATGTGCCTTTTTCACCCTCTGGAGCATCTCACCCTCTACCTATCTCTATTAGATTTGCACACGCGTTACAATGAATAGTGGGAGTGGACAGGTCAGCCACATAGTGAAAGTGTCAAGGGTCTGGGAACATTTCACCCTCGACCCACTGAGGAAAAAGGTTACCTGCAAGTTTTGTAAAGCTGACTTTGCGTATCACGGGAGCACGTCTGTTATGCATGAACATCTGAAGAGGAGGCATGTTGGAGTTGTGGAGGATATCAGCTCACCATGGTAAGATTGACCGAGTTATCTAGCTTGTTCTGCGCAGATGGAGTTGTCTTGGTTTTTAACATAAAAGTCCTAAAGAAAAAAAAACAATTACTGCCAGCACTCTTCTTTACATCTTCAGTCCCTCAACTACAAGTTAATGTTAAAAGTAGAGAAAAATTGAGAATAAGCCTTAAATAAATCCTTTTCATTTTTACATTGTTTTTACGTCCTCCATTTTTAAGTTTGAAAGAGCAATTTAACTCTTTTTTTTTAACAAATTTCTTTTTTATTTTCTTCCTTTTTTCCCCCCCTAATCAAATTTAAGCAGTCCTAAAAACTACCCTGGAGGATTTTCTGCAAATAAGGCAGACATGTACTCCACAGCAAGCAACTGCCCTCCGTAGCCTGGTGCTCACACGCTGGTCGGTGGCATGAGGCTGCTCTCCATGGTTGATGGTGTGAAGGATTTCAACAAATGATTCACCAGTTCAACCTTAAATGCACCCTGCCATCCCAAACCACTTGAATGATGTAAATAAAAATCCCAATCTGATATGTTTATAGCATAGACTGTTTGGGTCTTTGCTCTTCAAAATCTGAACTGAAAATCACATCTGTGCTGATGTCTTTAAAGGTGAAGGAGGTCATTAAAGAGGTCGGCAGCTCCCTCACACTCACTGCTGACGTTTGGACCAGCCGTGTCGCAGAGCTAAAGTAAAAGCAGCAGTTCGTGGCAACAGATCCAATATGGTGGCAGCAATGTGAACGTTGCAAAAACAAACGTGGTGTGTCCGCTGCACTGGACACACACAATCATAGTGAACGGTGCGCCCAAAGAGCCCTGCATCAGCACAGCTTCAGCTGCTGCCGCAAGTTGATCTGGCAAATCCAAATCTGAAGCTGAAACAACAGCAAAGCTGATCCAGGATGTTAATACAGGATGGAGCAGCACATGCTGCAGAGTAGGAGGACTCCTGGGACAGCCTTGGCCAGTCTCTGCATCTCTGTCTTGGCCCATGATTTCCTAAACTTTAGTTTGTGGCAGCTGAAGGGTGCAGGGGAGCGTTGAAGCAAAGGAGACCAGGACAGGTGGGTGTGCCCGGAGGTCAGTGTTCAGGGGGAAAATCACCACTGGATAACCTCCAGTCTGACCCCGCCAGTCTGAGAAGTTAGAGGAAGCCCAGACAGACCAAAAGATCCAAATGGTGACAAGTAAAGTTCAGATGCGCTTTGCAGAGCCAGCAATATTCAAAAAGGACGATCCTCTCATAAGATGGAGGGAAAATGAGGAGCGTTTTCCAACACTATCGAAGCTGGCGAGATCTCTTCCGCACATTCCTTCACCGCCACCCCATCCCAGCGAATCTTCCCTGCTGCAGGGATTATCTGCTCTCAGAGAGCAAGCCTCATCCAGACCATGCTGACAGGCTTTCCTGAGTTTCCGTAAACTAATTGACATAACTTCATCTAACTTGAACTTAAGACACTGTCAACAAAAAAGACGACAACAAAATTCTGTACACCAAATTTGTGGCAAATGCACTTTTTTCTTGAGGGAAAGTTTTCAAACTTTTTTTTTTATTGCTGATTCTAAGTTATTAATGAGTTTAAATGTAATAGTGACTAATAGGTTTACAGAAAAAATCGATACTTGATTTTATTTGTCCCTCTTTTATTAGCACTTAACCAGTCCTTGGGTTGAAAACGGATAAAGAATATATTTACTGTATCTTTTTTTTTTATATCAGAAGTAACTAAACCAGCAGTGGATAAAAAGACATAATTTTGAGTGAAGTTTTTTATTCAGTTATCATTTACTCTAAACAACCAACTAAATTTGAGTGCTGGTAGTAAACTTAGTCCCGCTAATTGTTCAATTTATTAGTCAATTAGTCATTTTAATATCCGATGACTAGACGACTGAATGGTCGTCGGTTGCAGAGGTAGGACTTGAACCAGGTGATGACTCCAAGCAGGAGAGGAGGAAGGTGTGGGCGATGGTGTCGAAGCCGTTGAGAATAGTAAGATGTCCAGAGGAGGGCTGTTGGCACAAAAAGTATATTTTGACAGAAATTTGGAAAATTGTATTTTTTATTTCTCCTAACTGCTAAACTAGAAAAGAAAACAGCGAGTAAACCCACATACACATGTAATAATAGATTCTAATTCACTCTAATGACAGTTTTTCCAACACCATCCTGTGCTCTGTGTGCCGCCGGCCACTTCCCCCTCAGCCCCTCTGCTTTTCAAGACAACAGAGGGTTCCAAATCACAAAAAACCAACTGGACAGATACTTCTACTGAGACTTCATTTACATGAGGATGTAGAGAGATCGGCCCATGCTCACACACTGGTCTGCTTTTATTTACAATCACGTGATGAGCTCAGTAGTCCTTTTTCTTCTGGACATGATTGGCTGGATTGGGGAGGTAAATACCAAACTAAAAAGTGCTATTCCCTGTAAGATTCAGGTATCCACGCAGCAGTGTAGACTCGAACTTTGTGGAAGAAAAAACTGGACTCGGTCTTTGCTAATGTCATCACTTCTCTCAGTAAAGGTTAGTAGTTGGCTTTGTATGAGAATATCAGGTTAGCAGTCCAGGAAATGGAGAAACTGAGAACAATTGAGCACCCAAAGTGAACCCAGGGGCCTTCGGTTTCACCGGGATGGCTTCAGCTGGGTCCTGAGTTTAGAGCCTGGTAATTGATTAGGATTTCAGATGCGGACTGTTGGAAATTAGGTCAAATATAGATTCTATGTCTGCCTGTCTGACGAGGTTCAAAGTCTGCAGAATGTCTGAGGACACTGGAGTCCAAGATGCTCTTCCACTGCGGAGAAAATGTGCAATATGTTATGTTTTTTAAGAAAAGACGAGGCGTTGAAATGTTGGAGTTGCACCTCAGGCAGCTTTGGGCACATGTGCGACTGCTGTGGTTCCTGGAGCCTGGTGTGTTGTGGGTTTGTGGTTGTTTTGAGGTTGTGTACTGTTGAAGTCTGCACACCTGTCTCTGACCAGGTCCAGAGACCCTCACAGGCCCCTGTCACACACATACACACACACACACACACACACCCACACACACAAACCCCTACATACCGGATGGCCAGATTACAGAGCACGGGAAAACCATCTGCAACAGAGGCTCAATTACACACAAGCATCGGCATCCTACTTTACAGGGACAAGAGTGTTTCAGGTCACTTTTCTCCATCTGTCTTTCTCTCACGCTCACACGTAGTTAAGAGGAACCGGGTGAGGCCACTTGTTGCCCATCACAGCAGTAACGAAGCTCTGTGTGTTTTGACTTTCAAGCTTTGTGACAAAGACTGCCGACAGAAGATCAGTCAGCCATTACCCGGTGATTAGTCCCGATGTGTCACTCCTCTACTCCTGTCTTTATTTTTCAGGGCTTGTTAACACGGACCAACTACCTGGCTTCATATAACCCGATGGACATGGGCTCCCCTAACTTCTTCTCCTACAACGTGGACGCTTTGGTCTCCATGACCAACCAGCAGCTGGAGGTAAGTAATGAGCTCCACATGCACCACCACCCCCCCTCCGCCGCCCTCGCTCCTCCCACGGCCCGGCGCCCCACATTCCTGAGACCTCACTGCTAATTGTGACAGCAGTCTGGTCGTGGTGGTGCCCGCTCTGCCCCGCTCTTCCACCCAGCCATTGGGAGCGCTCCGTCTGGGCCAGCAGCTGTTTATATGTGCTGGTCCTGAGTGAGAGGCCAGAAGGCAGGCCGGGTTTCTCAGATGGGGCTAACGCGCTCTGAGCCAGAGGGTTATGGCTGTGAAAGGTCAACCTTCAAACGCTGTCTTTGTCAAAGGTTTGTGGGTTATTGTGATCGAGATTTGGTGATCTGATTCATTTCCACGCAATCCGTTTATTTAGGTCAAAACTGGCACACAGCACAGTTTTACCTGCTTTGAGTCCAGCATTACTGTAATGTCTCTCTCTCTTTCTCTTTCTCTCTCTCTCTCTCTCTCTCTCTCTCTCTCTCTCTCTGTATTTGTCATCAAGGGAGACCAATTACCCCATTATTTTTCCATTTTTGTTGAAAATTTCAGAGCCTTATAAACCAGGGGCGACAGAAAGTCATCGAGGCCACAAACGCGCTGAAGACTCTGCCCCGAGAATCGCTGGAGGACGTGATCGCCAGAGTGGTGAGTTCAGAGCGTTTTGTGCTGACCGTGGCGGAGGTTCACATACCTGAGCTGTCCTCTCGCATCCACAGTGGAAGGAGAACCCTTCCCTCACTGAGAGTCAGGTCCAGTCCATCGCTCTGGGTCGTCAGGCCACGGTGGAGATGGAGATCAAGCGCAGAGAGAACGTGTACAGAGACGTCCTCAGCCGGCAGCAGGGGGTAAGAGCAGCTCAGTGGCCCAGGAAGGCCTTCTCGTGTCTGCTGTCGGGTTCGGTGCTTGTCTAACTGCCTCACCGCTTGTGTTGCCTCACAGCTGATGATGGTTGTCCAGAAGCTGATCAACAACAGGAAGGTGCAGGAGCAGCAGATGGCTTTGGCCAACCAGGCTGTCTACTTGAACCAGCTGGCCCTGCAGAATGGTTTAATGGGAACCGGCGGCCTGAGCCAGTTAGACCTGCTGGGGCTTTACCAGCAGCTCCACGGACTCCATGGCCCCCATCAGGGCATGGGGAAAAACCCAGGGCCCTCCAAGGGCCTTTAAGGCTGCGAAACTCTTCTACACTAAGCTAGCTGGCCCCTAGCAGCCCTGGCCGAGCGAGACTCGGTTCTCTGTAATGCGCTGAGCTCTGCTCAGAGCTGAGGTGAACTGATGCACCGATCAGAAGCGTTTGTGTTGAGACTGCTGCCCTGTCACGCCTCCAGCGGGATAAAATCTCAGTTTTCTCTCTGTTCTTCACTGAAAGAAGGTTGGATATAATGTGTAAATGTCTGTGTAAAAGGAATCCATTCGAAATTTCAACAGAAAAAAAAGTGTATATACCGCCTTAATGTTATTCAAGTTCTATATCTTCTTTTTTCATGTATTTAAAGACTAAAAAAAACA
>BJFM01002023.1:48634-58772 GCA_016586285.1 Arothron firmamentum | reverse complement strand
GTGCTGTCATGACGAAGCTTTGTGAAAACAGAAAAAGGCGGCGGGCTTGCAAAGCTCTGTGTGCGCTCCCGTGGCATCCATTAGAGTCGTGGCGTTGTTTCAGGAACATGGCCTCTGATTGGGAGGGAGACTCTGACAGAGTATTTGACAAACACTCGGCTGATACATTTCCTCCCCGAAAGGGACTGACAGGGAGTCAGCCCTCGCTGTGAGCGGCCCCACTGTGCGCCTATGAGAGCCGAGAGTTGGGTGGTCTGTCCATCAGCGGCAGATTTGGGGTTAGGCCTGAGAAAAGCAGCTCACCCGTATCGGTTTCAAAGAGTGAAACTCTAAGCGCCGGCCGCTCTCCGCCTGCTGCAGCCTCGCATGCACAATGACACCTGTTGTTTGACTCTTGTGCAAAAACTTCATCAATCCGGAGACTTGCAACTAAACAAACTCGAATGCCTGTTTGCTTGAGCCTGATTCTAACTTTGTGTGCCTTTTAAAAAGGCCAAAGCCATCTGAACCAGATACGATTCTCTGCAACCTGCGTGAGTGGCGCTGCTGACCTGTAGGTGGTGCGTAGTCAGTTGATACATTTTTCTGAGCGGGAGGAAAGGTCAGCCCTGCGGGACACCGGGATGTAACAATCTGCTCTAACGCAGAAACCTCGAGATCCTCCTCCAGCAGGAGGAGGAATCGGCTTTCCTGTAGCGCTTGCCGCATAAAGCTGGGGATGTGTCAGAAATGATAGATGAAAACCTCTTGCGCTTATTGCTGACATTTTGATTTATGCCTTAAAGGCCCATTTGACCCCATATTTGTCAGAAATGTACCCCCCCCCCCCACCCCCCCCAACCCAAGGGAACCTCCTTACCGTAAACAAGGCAGGGCTGAGATGACTCAGTGGCGAAGAGATTGCAGACTAATGCTCAGGTCCTACGGTTAGCAGGGAAAGATAAGATTCTTTCTCCACCAATTTTTCCAAGGGAGCAGAGGCAGATATGAATGGCTGCGGTAATCTGATCACGTGCCAGGGCTTCTAGGGGCACGCGCGTAGTGAGGTGGCCCTTGTTTATGCACCAACCGGACTTATGGAATCAAGAGGAACTTCCTAATTTCAGGGTGGATTCAAAGACATATCAGACCCCGATGTGGAACGAAAGCTCTTTGACTCAACTGTCAGTTAAGCTAATCCTGTTAAAGCTGTAGTTTGTTTGAGACCAGAGGACACTGGTGACAGCAGAGACTACAAACAGTTTTTACAGTTGTAGATGCAGTTTTTACCCCACTGCAAGACTGGAAATTATATAATAATTACCTTCTCCTGAGTGACAACATCATATAGCATCAAAACTTAACAACATATTGGGTGTCGTTCTGATGTCTTTGCTTAATGTTGGACATTATTGCGCCACCTACAGCACTGAAATGTTACCAGCTGCCTTAACGGCTAAAATATAAAAATGGCTGTTAAGGTGAACTTGGCATGTTTGCATCCAACTGCAAATGTCAAAATCATCTGCACAACATTCAGCACAGCTGACCGATGCGGGCTCAATTGAACACCTCGTAGATGTCCCATCACCTGTCAAAGGTTAGCTGCTGGTGCTTTTTCTGCCTGTTTATCAGGAAAACTGGATTTGGACACTCAAGGAATAGAAACCAAACCTTTGAGATTCCTGCACGCAGGACAGGACAGGACAGGACAGGCCCTGAGGGTAAATTTGTCTTTATACAAACCAACATATTTATTTATCTGTGCAGATAGATGTGACGCAGGATTCCAAACTATGAGTCCAGCAGGTTAAAACACACATAACGACAGTTTGATAGTTGAGTGTAAATGTAACAAATGCAGATTAAGAAAGATTAATTCCACTAACAATAACAAGACATTAATAGGTGATGTAACCCACCTCGCAGGGGTTTGCATTGATTTGGATTTGCTGGAGAATAAATACATGTGTAATTTGGGATGAAATGATGAAACATAATATTCTCATTTGTTGAAAATAAAATAAAAAAGTACTTTGCAGACCATGTGCATCAACATAGAAAGTGTTTGGAGGGTTTGTTGTGGAATATTGACATGATTTTTTCATCACATTTTAATTTCACATCAACACAATTCATGTCAGCTTGTCGTTTACTGGAATCTTGTGCGATTGTATCATTTCCTCACGAATGTTGATGTGTTAATTTCTTTCAAACTTGTTATGTGTTGACTGTGTTGCTGGGACACTTTTTTTTCTTATCGCTGTAAAAGTTCTGCAAGCCAGGACCTGGTGGAGACGTGGAGAGACTGCAAGGTTGTGTTTGTGCCCCCAGTGGTTAGCTGTGTCTATTAATGAGTCTTTAGTGGTCAAGATGACTAGAAAAGATGTTTGAACTGGACAATAACAGATAAGCTGGGTTGTTTCTAACGGAAAGGAACAAGGTTGTCTGCAAACTGATGTGTCACTTCGGTCAGAAAGACGTGCTGCAAATAAGGTTAAAATCCAAACAGGCACAATTGTCATCAAAGGAGGGGCTGTAAAAAACCCACTTCAACCCACTTTCAAACACACCACTCTGTGCCATGACCATCTGCAATAAAACACCATCAACTAAACTGTACTTCAGTATGTGAAGGAAGCCGCAGCTCCGCAGGCCTGCTGTGGCCACCTCCAGCTGCAGCTCTGAAGCTAAGACAGGGCTCAGGGAGAGGGACTTAATTAATAGCCAATTTGCAACAAAGAGAGGATCTGATAGCGGTGACTTCAAGATGTTGTGGGAAACAGAGAAATTTCAGCTGTGGTCCTTGGAAGAAGTACATTTCTGTCTGTTAAAGTATGGGGATGTTGGAGGAAGAACACACACAGAGGGAGCCTTCTCCCTCAGATACGGGCCTCATCCTTGAAGCAACTGCTGACACTAGTTCATATACCGGCGATGGCTTTGTCAGGTGGATGGCCAACTATAAACACATTCCGAGGCCCGGGGAAAAAAATCTTCTTCCGGTGAAGTTGGAGATCGGCAATGCTAGAAGTCCCAGCCTTGTTTAGATTTTGCAGGCCGGTGGCTGCATTATGAACCTTTACTGGTGTGACCCCCAGGGTCTGGAAATGCCCACATGGACACATGGATTTTTCATTGCCCTCACAAAGCCTGTGTAGCGTCTGCCTCCCCACTCTGTGTCTCAATCAGAGAATCTGGCACCGCTCTGCGGATGCACCTGGCTCCGAGGATTGCGCTCAGAAGTGCTCCACCTCAGATTATTAAAAATTCTGACCAAAAAGCTCTACGCAGCGGTGCTGCCATCTCTGTGCTCCTGCAGGACAGGAAGACGGATCTGCAGAGTTCCAAAAGATCAGGGGAATAATGGGTCTTGATGAATACAAGATTATTTGACAGGGACTCGGAGAGGTGTGAAATAAGGTGGTTCTGACTTTGGGCTTTAGCCTGGTGGACCCGATGTGCAGCGGTCCAGTCATGAGTCTAACAGATGTAGCCCATTCTCTGTTCCCTGTCCAGCTACCATGGCAGTGCTTCAGGTTTTCTCTGTCAGGCCCTCAAACGGAGGGCTGCGAGCCTCCCCAGGGATACTCTTCATCCCCTTAGCATGGTGAGATAAACCTGAAAATAGCAGTGGAGTCCAGGACTGCACAGAAATATCAGTTTTCTTTTAAAAAAGACTGTATTAGCTGATGGTGTGAATTTTATTTTGGCTCTTCGGGGCCAAGGCTGAAATAAAATAGAGGTTATCTATAGCTCACTAATTGGAACCACCTTGCCTCTCCTTCCATACCTCTCCGCCTCTGTATTGAAGGAGTGACTTCATGACTTTTGTCCATCGGAGTCACAAGAAACAGATGTGAGCGGCGTTCCTGCCTTTCCTCTTTAAGATCGAAAACAAGGCAGAGAGTCAGCTCGATGTCATTTCGTTTGCATGCGAACATGTTCTTCTGTGGATTTATGGAGCTTCTCTCCCCTTCTAAAGCACCTGCCGCGCTGCAGCACGTGTCAAATCAAAGTTGCCACTTATGGTCGCTGGGAGCCGGATTAGGTTGGACATTCAGGATTTGTTAGGAGCTTTATTTTTTTAACAGTAGCATTACTTTTAGCACTTAAACATGTGCTTTGGAATGGAAATCATCCAGTACAAAAACAGTTGACAATGAATCATTTATTGGGGTGTGTGTGTGTGTGTGGGGGGGCTGAGTCTGATTCTTCTTTAACCTGCGATTAACCTGATAACTTCTTGGGAAGCTCTGGAAAGTAGAATGATCCTCTGTTGTTTCCTTGGCTTCAGAGGCCCTGTCACTTCGTATTAGCGCTAACAGTTAGCTGCACCCCAGCCTCGCTCTGTCTGGCAATCAGCGGCGAGAGTCTGCAACACCTGCCCGCATTAGGCAGTTTCCATGGAATAATGCAGTAATTCCACCAGGGATTGATGGGGGGGAGGTGGCAGGGGAAACAAATATGCACATACAGTAGAATCAGTTGGAAGGAATGCCACTGTTTGTTTTTTCAAGCGTAGATTGATACGAGATGGTCTGCACGGGGAGCTCTGAGTTACAGCCCTTGTTCTGATGAGAGAAAAAAATGAGTTGTTTCTTGCCATGCCATAACTCTTCATGGGTAATTCAAAGTTCAAACAAGCAAAAGAAAAACTGATGTAGGAGATTCCCAATATTAAAAAGAATACAGCAAGCTCTGAGGTGAATTTAGAGGATTCAACATCTATAATGAAATGAAAATCTGCTGTGTGTGTTGCTTCATTGTTGGATCTCAGACCCGTTGAATCCATTTCACTCTCTGTCTCTCTAGCTTTCCATTGAGAAGTACATTTGGAGAGAGAGAGGAAGCGTTTGTGATTACACTTTCATCAGCCGACTAGATCAAGCCTCTTGCTTGTCATTATGAATGTGTAATCTGCATTCCTTCATTCCTTTCATAGTATCCTCCTCATCACCTCATCATGGGTCCTGTTGACAACTCATTCTTTAGGGCAAACTGCGACCTCTAGTGTCAGAAACAAAAATGTGTGATTGAAAAACAGCTTCTGTCTCTTTTTAGCCTTTACATGTGGGGCGGAAAACTTTTTTCCATTTTGCTGTAATATTATTTGCAGATGTTTTGTTTCCGTGCTGTGCATCTTCCATTTCAAGGTGAATGCTAATGACTGAAAATTAGATTTTGCTACCCGCAAAAAAGACTGGGAGAGTTTGCCTTGTTCCCATGGTGGTGCGTACACTTTGTTTACTTCGTATCTTCAACCTGCTTAGACATAAAACTTTGTCTTCCTACAGGTATTCTACAAGCTGTCTCTCCTGCCTGCACACACACAGGGGTGTGCATAAATTTGAGCACAAACAATTCCCTTTGCAATGATGGCTGTGCAAGAAAAACATTCTTCAGTTGGAAGGTGGAAGTGCCCTGAAGGACTGTGTGTGTGTGTGTGTGTGTGTGTGTGTGTGTGTGTGTGTGTGTGTGTGTGTGTGTGTGTGTGTGTGTGTGTGTGTGTGTGTGTGTGGAAAAGAGAGAAAGGGAAACTGAGAAAAAGTAAGTGGAAATATTGAGGAATTGTTTTATCAAATTATAATTCATCACAACCAAACATGCACCCATTTTCTACTGTGACCTTTAGTATGCATGCACATGCATGTGTGCGCGCACACACATACACACACACACACACACACACACACACACACACACACACACACACACACACACACACACACACACACACACACACATGCACGCTCCTAAAGAGAGTCTAGGTGGATTACATCAGCGCTTGGGTATTATTCAGGTGATGCCTTGTCAAGGCATTTTGATGACATGTAGGTAAAACAAGAAAGAAGCAAACACGGCGCCAAGGCAATATCCATCATGTTCCCTCACGTCTGCGAGTGGCACAGGGAGTTTTTCTCCGAAGTCTCGCTGCTGGTTCTCTACTTTAACACCTGTGACACACAATAGGAGCAGAGCCTGGGAAAGGCATGGTTGTGAGTCTCCTGGGGAGGTTGGGGGGTGGACTAGGGTGTGTGTGAGCCCTGAAGAAGTGTATGCTCCTGAGGTGTTTGCCATGGAGCCTCGTATGTAGAGCTCGGGGCTGCCGTTGTGTGTGTGTGTTCAGCTGGACCTGCAGGATGTTTTTATAAGGGAGGTGATCCCCTCCAGCGCACACACGCACGCACAGATTGACAATGCAGGGTTACGTGGTCAATGCAACACACGTCACTTTGCAATATGTTTGGTATGCGGAGCGGAGGTGGGTCTCAGCGCAGCAGCAGGGCCTTTCCTGAACCTTCTGTCTGAGTTCTGCTCCGTGGCAGCCAGACTCTCCCCGTCTCCCCTCTGCTGTCAGTCTGTCAGAAAGCTTATTCGGAAATCTCGGGGTTTGGCCAGCCCCACCAAGCCCCAGTGGGAGCCGCGCTCACAGTTTCCCACATGCAGCAGGAGCAGGAAGAGGCCTGATGCTCACAGCCAGTCATGTGTACTCACAGAAAGTGTCTGGCAGATCCCTGCCAGGGGCGAGAAATAAATAAATAAAGGGAACTACACTTCATAACATTTTAATTGGCTTTAGAGGCTAAGCTGTGGCTGGCCTGTGGTTACAGCGGTTAGCACTGCAGCTACTGAATGTTCCAGCCTCTCCAACACACCAAGGCTGGGAAACACAAACACTCATACTGGCACAACCTTTTACCGAATTGCCTGTTGAAAATAGCTGTGTCTGTCTTGTTAGCGTTCTTGGAGCTGTAGTGAACATTCCTGGGAGCCCATCAATACCTGACGCATCATCCAAACAAGCTGATTTGAAGCGTAAACACTGAACTTTTTGACCTCCCTTTTTGCTGCCCGTACACGTGCTGAGTGTTTTGATGTGTTTTGACTTGAGGTTTTTGCGGGCGTGTGTGTGGTTCCAGTGCTGTTTTGGAGCTGTGCCGGGATGCTGCAAGTGGATCTACAAGTCCTTTGTGTAGACCAGCCTATTATGAAGTTCAGGTGATTGTTTCTATGTGAAAGTTTCCTGGTTGTCTGCACCTCCTGGGTGATAGAAAAGCCTCCAATTAGCATTTGAGCTCATGTCACACATCTGCTGATCCCATTCACCCGGCTCCAGGAGTTTCCTACCTATTCATGAGAAAGCCATCCGTATGCATTCACGCCTTCTAATTCCCCAGCCTCCCTGATTCCTTGGAAACCCGCTGTCACCATAGAAATCAAGAGTGAAAAACAGAAACACGAAACAATTGCACGCGGAGAGAAACGTAGAAGAAGAGAACAAGGGACATTGTAAGAACCAATTGTTGAAATGCATGCGTATGTATTTACTTATTCATATATACTAATCTGTCACGCTTTGTTGGCAAATGAGGCTCAAGGGCTCTTTATTTCTTTTTTGTGTTTGAAGCTTTACTTCCACTTGAATAAGACATCCTTGGGATGGAGTCAGCAACCCTGGCAGGCTGCTGGAGGAGCCCTGCATGGGGTCACTGAGTGAACCGCATGATTAATGACTCCAGGAGTCGATGCACTTGTGCCCGTTCTGCACAGCCGCGCATGTTTTTTGCTTCAAATTACAAGAGGCGTGCACAGTTTGAAGTCCATAAACCACATGTTGTATTGTTCATATTCCTTAAATGTTTTTCACACACTGGTTTATGTATACATAAACCTGATGGCCTGATATATGAGGTAATAAAGACAGTTAATGTGAAACCAGCAGAAGCTGCGGCGACAGAGAGGTGAACGCTGCATGTTTCGTTCAGGAGGTTCTGTTGTTCCCGTAAAAGTTAAGCCTCCAGCTGCTGAATGCTTGATGGGATTAGAGAATTCATAATTGTTCGCCAGTCACATGTCTTATAAAATGAGATGCCAAAAGCCTTTGTAATGAGGATTATGTGTCTTTTCCATGGATTCATTTCTCCACTCTGTGACATTATTGTGTGCCTGGTGAGCTGAGAGTCTGGATGTATCTCTTCCATTTCGCCTGTCTGATTGCACACATGGGCCAACTACATTGACTTTCCACTGTGCACGCTTAGACTTTTACTGGTCAGCCTGGATACTGAGGACCGCTGGCCAAAACCCATAAAACTAGCACACATATGTTTCATTGCACTACAAAGTGTTAACTAATAGAGTCTTTATGTTTGGCAGCTGAAGAAGGTAGAAGAGAACTCCTGGACCTGGAACAACAGATAGATATTAGTCACTAAAAGATTGATACGTACATCTATACAACTAAAATCCACCTATTTAAGTTCATTTGGTGATATTTTATGTGGTGTTTTTATTTGTAGCTCTACAACATATCACAGTAGCTGTCAGAATGAGAGGACCATCAGTCACTGGATCCATCAATGTGTACAAGAAACTCATCTTCTTGGAGGCCTGTGCATTAAATCTTTCTGTCTAATAATGACTTATTGAAAGAGCTGGCCACGTTGCATCTCTGTTGGGCCTGGGTCGGCCGCTCCGTGTTATTTGCGCCTGTGTGATGGAATAAATCTTCTTCTCGTCCTTCTCTTTGCATCCTGATCCAGGCCTTGCAGTATTCTTCTACCTGCTGGATTCTCGCTAACTGAGTCCAGTTTAACAGAGAACCTACTGTGCCAACACCAGACTTTCCAGCTCAGATCTAAGTCGGTGGTTGAGCCAAAACCCACTAAGCTAATCAGCCACTTTTTTACTGCAGCGACCTGAGTCAGAGCTGCAGCAAGACACCATCCTGGAGCTCCTCTACTACCATACTCCATCTACTAGAACATTATGGAACTTTGAAGGCTTTGATGACACATGACACATAATCTCAACACGCAGATTATTCTAGATTGTCTGTTTGGGAAACTCCCTGGACCACTGCTCTGGGATAGGGCTTGGCTGTGGATAAGGAACTATGAAGTCTGGCGCTGCACAACAAACATCAAGACCAGCTTTAAACGTTAGTGTTAGAATGTCATTTTACAGCATGTTATAATGTTGCTCATGACTTTAATGTAAGAGTGAGGCAGTCAGCGCTGGTTGGAGCTCAAATGAACCACTTTGATGTGCACTGTGTAATGACTTTTCTTACTGTACTCTGCAGGGACGGTAGAAAGAGTGAGCCTATCGGGGCCTGTTAAGACGTCTGAGGGGTCTGCAGGCTGAACTGCTGCAAGGACACAGCACTGTTGGAAAAGTAAAGGCAGCTAAAAGGGATCCTCAAACAACCTTAAATCGTATAAAATTAATCAGATTATTTGTTATTATTGATATGTGGTGTGACCAACCTGTGAATGTCTTTGAGATATATTTTGTTAAGATCGCATCCAAACTAAACTTGACAAATTTTATGCTGTCACTGCTGAGAAACGTGGTGCGTCGTACCTGTACCCTGTACACACCCCCAGTGGTGGGGCCACACCCTCCTGCCGGACACCTGCATGTTGTTACAGTGAAAGTAAAACTCGGGAGTTCAGCGGTGGCGCTCTCCTCCATTTGGTTCCGTTTGCACTTAACGCCGTCTGGGTTTCAGAAAGGGCCGTGAGTGTGTGCGGTCCTGCTTGTGTGCTTCTTCAACACCCTGAAAAGCGTAAAATGTCCCTCTGTGGGATGAACCTCCTTGCTGCCTATCACTCCATTACCAGCCACGCCACTTGACTCAGGCCAATGTGCAAAACAGCTGTGGAAAAGGCCTCATGCCTTTTCTTTAATAGGGCGTCCCTTTAGAGATGTTTTTTTTCCTACTTTCCCCATTTTTATCAGAAGTAAAGGAGTACCCACCCACTTCTGTCATGTAAGATTGGTTCCCCTCCAAGTATGACACGATGGAGCTCATCTGGATTGAGTTAGGGTGGGGCACCCTGTGGAGATAGAGTGGACGGGAATGTCATTACTAAATCGATAAAGACCTTTTAGCAGTTTGTGCTCAAGGTTTCTAACAAAAAGTGGATTTGCTAAGTAGGACTCAGTCTTTGTGTTCAGACAGTCTCCTCCACCTCCAGCTCACTCACTCTCCCTCTGCTGTGAGAACTTTAGACAGAATTAAAAAGGTTTCATCATCAGGCCATTTTCTGTTAAGCAGCAAGACACCCTGGACAGATCACCAGTCCATCACAGGACACACACACACACACACACACACACACACACACACACACACACACACACACACACA
>BJFM01002023.1:25428-48572 GCA_016586285.1 Arothron firmamentum | reverse complement strand
ACACACACACACACACACACACACACTGAGAGGTGAGTGAGGGTTAAAGATGGCCTGAAATAAAGGAATGGCCATTCCAGGTAGAGAGAGAGAGAGAAAGAGAGAGAGAGAGAGAGAGAGAGAGAGAGAGAGAGAGTATCCAACAAAAATCCAAGTAAGTAGAAGGATTTCTCACCAGTAAGTGGGAAAATAAGGAGAAAGAAAATAAGGAGAAATGCATATTTTATATAACACTCCGAATGCTGTGAATGAAATGGGGCGGGAAAGATGTACCTGTGTGAGCTATCTGACAGCACAGCTGGTCCAGGGAGAGAACGTTGCTTTGGGAAATTCTGCTGATTGTTTCCACTCGGTGCTGCGTGTGTAAATCCCCTGTTGAATAAAAGTGGATTTTTACTTGACGTTTCCTCATCAGACATAATTTCATTCCCCATGTTAATCTCCCGTGTCAGAGCGTCGCCCAATCAACCATATCAGACCCGAAGACACAGAACAAAAAGTGATGTATGACACCTGCAGAAACAGTCCTCCCGTGACTGATGGTCTCAATCCCCCGGTGACCATTTGGAGAAGATTTCAGCCGCTGACATGAAAGCATAGCTAGAATAGCTGTCATTTTCCCCAAGTCTGGTTTGATTACGTGAGAAAGACTCTAATGAGGCCTGTTTTCCAGTCCTCGTGTGCATGTCGAACCCTCGGCACAGGACCCATCGGGCCAGCCTCGGATGCCAGCAAAGAGCAATCAGGATAATTGTCCATGGCAACACTGATGAAACATTTCAGGAGGAGAAAAACACGGGCTTGGGAAACTGAATCAATATCATTAATCATGGGCAGGAATCCGCTATTAACGGTGTCTGTTTTCTATTAGGGGCCGATCACAGACGTTCGCTATGCAGCAGGGATGGGAGTGAAAGATTGTCTTGGTGCTGTTGTCAACATGATCTGACACGAGTTCAGAGCAAAGTGAGCCGCCGTGTTTGGCTCTCGCTCGGTGAAAAGCAAATGCACGCAACCCATCTCTGTCCGTCAAGGTCACGCACGACACACGTCTGCAGGTGCCTCGACCAAACTGGGTCGACAGGAGAGAGGGAAGGATAAGATACGACTTATTGAATGTAATACGCATGCATCAGCATGAGGAGGTGTGTGTCCCTATGCTTTAGACACAGCAAAGGGGCCACGTGTGGAGGGGAGATGACGTGACCTCCTGGAATCCATCTGCTGCTTAGCAAGGCCGTCTGAAAAGCTCTGGGTAGCAACTCTAAACAAAGATGGAGGACATGATCCAAGCACTGCTGCAGTAAACACACACAGTCTTTCATTCATTCTCTTTACTTCACTCTTAAGCTGCTGCAGTGTTGCTGTGTTTGCATGATAAATGCAGCTTTCACCACCTGGGCCACACGTGCTAATGCACAAGGTCCAAACTACCTAAACTATACTGAAAATACGGTTTTGACCACCGGGTCTATGATGAAGTTCACAGCATCTCAGGAAGTAAGAAGAATCGCCCAACATCAGCGTGATTATAACTGTTTAGAATAACATACAGCATCTTCAGATGACATTGTTAGGTGCAGCTCTGATGTTTTGCTTTGGCCAAAATCCTACCAAAGTTTAAAAGGACGAACAACTCAATTTAAAAGATGGATGCAACAATGGAGATGAGGTGAAGTTACACCTCGTATCCACTGGAACTGCATTTCCATTTCAGGGCTGCTTCAATGCCAGAGACACATGTGAACCAGAGCAGCTGTCTGACTGTCCATCCACCAGGAAACAAGCATTCCTGAAAGGCCCCACTCGAGCAGGGAGAACTGTGAGGAAACCGTCTCCAGTGGAAAGTTTGTTATGCTAATGGGTTGAGGGGCTGCAGGGAGAAGTGTCAAGCGAGAAGGGTGTATAGGCTAAATAGTTAGGCTGCTGGCCCAGTTAGTCACGGAACCGTTGTGCTGGAGCAGAATGTGTTGCTGGCCAGATTTAGGGGGAAAGAGTGGGGGAACCCGGGAGCAGTGTGATTCGGACCCCTCCTCTCGATGAACGGCCTTTCCTCCCCTCTCTCTGCCACCCCTGACTTTGATGTTACTCTGATGGTTATGCCATATTTTTCTTGGCTCTTGAAATCAAATGGAAAACACCAAGTCATAAAGTTCTTGTTGCTGTCCAAGCGCTTATATTTAACTTTTTATGTGACTTTAAAAGATGGAGGAACTATTTGGGGGTTGACACTGATGCTATAATTCCACCTAATACCAAACTCAAAGCAGAGGTTTTTGTTTTTGAGACTGAGACCTTTCCTCCGCGCTCTCAACGCCTGAGCTCCCTTTTGTGTATAAGCAGTGACAACATCACCAGGCACGTCTGTTACCAGCAGCCCGCTGACATGTGAGCGAGCAGATGTGGTTGTCATGGGAAGGAAACACCACTGAGATACAGATCTGTGCGCTGGGAAACGTCACGCTGCTGTCTGACTTTCAATCAGTGTAACTCAAACATCATCAGTTGAGGTATCTTCAGCCCTGCGATGAGAAATGACTTGAGAGCAACTGTGGCACCGTTCTGGTTCTTCTGATTACAACTAAACTGAGCAGCCATGACAGTTTGATGGTTCCACTGAAGTCTGCAGGAATTCCATCATCTAGACTGATGCAAATGCCCTCTGTTATTAGTGAGAAAGTAGTTTTATATCTGAGAATTTAGGACTTCTCCACACTGTGACCTTGTGTGTGTGTGTGTGTGTGTGTGTGTGTGTGTGTGTGTGTGTGTGTGTGTGTGTGTGTGTGTGTGTGTGTGTGTGTGTGTGTGTGTGTGTGTGTGTGATCTTTCCACAGTCATTATTAATGTTGTTAACCTTCTTCCCTCTGGAAGGACCTTCCACTGTCATGTGCACGTTGGAATGGATGCGTCCGTTTGCTCGGGGACCAGTGACACACTAAAGGACGTGGACTAAAGGTCGTCTCGGATCTGCTGGAATCTCCTTTGGGGCAGCTGTCAGTCTGGTCGGCAGCTTCTGAGAGCGGCGAGACCTCGACCGACGCAGAGAAAACAGAGCCAGCAGCCGTCGCTTTGCATGAGGCTGTTCACGGAAAGATGAAGTGTTTAAAATTTTTAAAATTAATCAGTGGAAAAACCCTCAGAGACATTAGCTGCTGCTGAGAGGAAATTTGAATAGATTTATAGCTGTTTTGTTGGTTTTTTCTTTAATTTAGATAATTATATTTGAACCAGTTGTACGATTTTACGCACAGGCGGGAAGGCTTAAAGCAGCAGTATAATCCACTAATTATCTTTCAACATGGCCTTTTGAAAATGCATCTAAGCCTCTGTTGTGACACAGAACACATCAGAATAAAAACGCACACAAACCATCCTCATTCCTTGTGGTCAACATTTTGAGCCAATAGCACCTACTGAAGTGTCCCAGGTGTCTCTGGTAGTGACCTAAACTATCACCAGTTCTCTGCCTCTCCCCTCGTCCCGCTGTCTGCCTGCACATGCACTGGACAGGAGCGGTCCAGGTTTCTCCGCAGAGAAGGACAACATGTATTATGACTACCAGAGAATTCCCCCGCGGCTCCAGACTGCATCTGTTACATTCCTCGCAAAACAGAGCAAAAACATGGTCAACCCATTTGTTTTGGCAACCTTGAGCAGGAGAGCGCATCAGTGTCTGTATCGGGGGGTGGTTGGTGGAGGGGGGAGGTTTAAATGCACTGGCTCAGTTTCCTGACAATGTGGATTACAATTCAGAGAGCGACGACCCTTCATTTGGCTGCTTCCACTCACGGCCCTGAGAGATCAGCTGCATTTATAACTCAATGATGCCTTTTCCACCCATCCACCAGCATACAGGAATCATCTAACAACCCTGGAATCCCATTTAAAGTGAGAACTGCAGAATCGTCCCACGCAAAATGTAGAACGCAGTCAACTAAAGACGAAATGATCACACACAATTTGTTGGGTGAAACGAGATGAGGAGTTTGAGGCTCAGTAGAGTGCTGTTAAAATGAATCATGTGTGCTTAGTTGAAATGTCTCTTTTTTAATGGCTTATACTGTAGTTTAATGACTTCACCTCATATACAACTTCTTTCTGCACCAAGTGTCTCTCTGGAAGTTTATGTCCTTTGTTAGAACTACGCTAGAGAATGAGTTGATTGAAGATGATGCATTAAAATGGTGTCACTTCCTCTACTGTCTTCAACACTGTTATTCTTACATGTCACTTTATGCAGCTGCTTCACATTTTTCAGGCTGCTGTTAAGGGATTAGAAGACTAATATGGACATAATGACCATATTTCCCTGTGTGCTCTGCTGTGACTGCCTGTGGAAAGTGTCCACACATGCAGATAAGCGTCCTTGGGGGCTGCAGGAGGCTGATGCGCAGTTCGAAGCGAGCAGCATTAAAGCATGCATGGCGACAGGCTTTCCATCTATCCTCCGCATCCAGAGTGGCTCCGTCTTCTCCATCGGCCCTTTGTGTGTCACGCCTCCAGCACTTAGCAGCGAGTTCCTTTTCACTCAACCTGCCCCACACAAATCGCTGCAGCCGAGGGTATTTATGGAAAATTTGCCAGAGGTGACGAAAGCGGCTCCCATCTTGTTCTCACCACCCCCAAGCAAGAGAGGGGCTACCTCTGGATCCGATTTTCCATTATGTCAGTGGCAAAGTGGTAGTTAGGGTGCGATGGTTTAACCTTGAAGTTATACCTCAAATGTCACCACTAGGTCAGACAGAATCTGCCACTTTATCTTTTATGTGTTTGCAAATCATTTGCCTGATAATAGAACAAAACTACAGACAGAAATATCTTTATTTAAGTGCATATGGCACTTTTTTGTTGCCTTTTCCATTATTGTTGAAGACACACCCTGCAGCATGCAGGGTGAGGTGTCTAGTTCCTCCCCACCCTGTCATTGTTTGTTCTGCTGAGTCTGGACATCAAATTCCAGGCTCCTTGCTGATGACATTTGGCTCCACACATGGCATCCGTGACTGATTCACACACGCCTAACGCACCAAAACTGCTTTTTTAGACATTCCTTGGTGTGATGCATTCATAGGTCAATGGAAGAAAGCACTTTTCCTGTAGTGTGTTAAGCTAAATTGAAATTGATGTGTGTGACCATGTTCCGTGCTCTGCGTTCTTGCACTGCTCCGACTCACTAATCACTCATGTGCTTGAGTTCTACACACGACCTGATGCTGAAAGGAGCCAGCAGAGACTTTATGTTTACCTGGAATAACACCAATGAAAATATGTTTACATGTTCAGTCTTTCCTCGTTATGTGAGGCATATTGACTTCAAATTTATGTACACACAACAGTCTTCCAGGCACCAAAGGAGCGGAATTTTTCCTTTCAAATGTGCAACTGTATCAACTTGCAAAGATGCAAAAATGGGACTTTCGAGAGTGCTCTGCATCATCAACATTCTCTGAGGCAGCTATGTTGGATCACGACCTCAGAGGTCAAATGAAACGCATTCTAAGAGCCCCTTCATCTTCACGACGTAACAGTGAGCAGTAGGTCAAAAAAAGCAAACATAAGGTTGTTTCAGCCATTGTGCCTTATCATACACCAGGGTTCTCTCCTGAAATCACACGTGATTTCCTCTCACAAGGGCTCTCCCCCTTCTCTGTCTAGAAAATAACCAAGGGGGCAGTGAATACAGCATTTCACTCACACACACCTCTGAGATAAAGAGTTTGCCTCAACCTGCTGATGCAAGATGCAAGTGCTTAACTTTTGAAATGGGCTAAAGGTCTTAATTAAATGTTATTACTATTCAGCTAGTCATTCTTGCTTTCTCATTGAAAATTTTACCCCCATTCTAGTGGATGGACGGCTGCTCCCTTCCTTCAGTGAACGCTTGATTGAGCTGTCATCACCCAGCTGTACTAAGGATGAAGCTGCATGGTGACAAAAAGAGCTACACAGAGAGAAGATGTGTTGAAGAGGGATAAGATGTCAAAAAAAATGGGTGGGCTTACAGAAAGTGAGAATGTGCGTTGAAGGTGAGGAGGTCAGCATCAGTCACAGTTTACCTCACACCCCTGTCCCAGTGCACAGAGGGAATCGGCATTACGTAACCGTTGGAAAGCAGGTGGTTCTGTAGAACACACAAAGGCTGATATACAGCATTGCTGGGCTGTTAACATTCAGTTTAATGCTCCAGTGATTCTCAGGTTTCCACGACTTGAGAACAAGTTTCACAGAACAGAATCATAAATGCAGGGGACAAAAGTAAATGAAAGAGCTGAGTTGATGATGATGATGTTGTTGTTTACGTGAGCTTAATATTTCTACATTTTAAAAACACAGTTCCATCCTTTTTTCACAGTTAACAGTGATAAAGCAATTAATATTATAAAATACAAGCTGTCCTCATTCTGACTTACGGGTTCATGCTTCATGCAGTCTTCTACTGCTCCCTGCTGGCAGCTTTTGTAAACTACATGTAAAGTTGCAACTTCAGTACCTGATCATAAAAAAACGTTCTTTTCAAGTTCTTTCTTTTCTAATAAAAATTGCACACATTCAATGACAAATCCGTGGAGTTATGTTTGTATAAAGTAACACCATGGCATTTTTTTTTTTAAAGATAAAACCATAAAACATCACAGATGTGCTTTATTATTAGGAGTGGCACATACAGTACAGGATGAATTACTGTCAGAAAATATATTGACGTAGATGCACCAACTGTATAAAATAACAATTATCAGGTCCTGAGCATGACTCAAGAAGATCGCAAACTGAAACAGTAATGTTGCACTTTCATTTTACGATTTCACTTTGAAATGCATCACACTATGAAATGACCCAGCCCTTTAGAAACCACTCTCCTGTCTTCATCCGACAAGTGGAGTTAATCGTTCGCCGATATCACAAACGGAGCAATCCCAGGAATGTTAATCAATCGCAGATAAGACGAGAGGTTTGATGGAATATGGCTCTTTCCAGAGGTTTAAGATGCTGTCAGAGGGTTTTCTCTTGGATACCTGTGCTCATTATAACCTCCGTGGTGTTGTGGTCATACTATGCCTACGTCTTTGAGCTATGTCTTTGTAAGTATGATAAACTGGGCATATTTTTTGTATGAATGTTGACCGTTGAGCTGCAAAGATCGCAGATTGCCGAACAGCAGTGTTGACAAATAAAACGTAGCTAGCACATTAGGCGGAAGTGTTAAAGGTGCTTGAATTACGTTAAATGTTAAATGTTGTCTTAAAAATGCGGTAATTTATCACTGCTACTAACGTTGGCAAGTAAGACTCAGGATTTATCCATAGCCAGAATCGTCTTCCCTTAATGCAAATGTCAGTCTGGCTAATCGTGTTAGCTTGTTGTTTCTTTTGTGTTAATATCACCTCTTTTTTTTTATTTATTGGGTTTTTACAGTTACGCTTAATAACACGATAGAAAAAGGTGAGTAATCTGCTCTTCTATGTTGTGCTACAAGATTAATTGTTATTGGTCAACATGTAGAAAATTTCCTGGTTGTTTTGTAAAGATTTTTTTTTTCCACTGCTTGTGCTTTCAGTGGTCTATCTACTAGTATTCCATGTTTGTTTTGTGATGTTCTGCTGGACCTACTGGAAGTCCATATTCACACCCCCTTCCTCACCATGCAAAAAGGTATAACAGGCTGTAAAATATGTCAGCTGAACTGATTGTAGTTATTTAATTTACCTGACGCATGTGTGTGAGATATGAAGCTAACTTCAAACATGTGATGTTGGCTGTATGTTTGTTCATGCAGTTCCAGCTGTCATATTCAGACAAACAAAGATATGAGATGGAGGAAAGGCCAGATGTTCAAAAACAAATTCTGATTGAGATCGCAAGGAAGCTGCCCATTTTCACTCGAGCTCAGTCAGGAGGTAAGCTTTTGTCACAAGTAATTTTATGTTTATTGTTTTCACATCAGTATGTAATATTCCCTGTGGTTTTATCAACAAAATCTCAGAAGCAGGTAAATTAGCCACATTCTGTCAAATTGAAAGTAATCTGTGTGTGCTGGAGGCAGACAGACTCGGCAATAAGCATCCCCATTCAGAACAAGCAGTCAAAGCATGTCTTTCATTAGTGCCGATCATTAAGGGTAATTTCTTGGCTTCGGGAGGTGGCTGAAGAGTAGGCTCAGCTCAGGTGTCATTAATTCACCCTCTCCTCATCTTTTCTCCAGCTATCAGGTTTTGCGACCGCTGCCAGGTGCTGAAGCCTGACCGTTGTCACCACTGCTCAGTCTGTGAAACGTAAGTTAACCCTTTCCTGAGCTTGAAAGAGAACACATTAGGCAAAGCAATCCTTGTAAGTGATTATTGTGAGAAGTCAAACAATAGTCAGACAGACTATGAAAAACCAATCTACCATCTCCCTGCAAAAATTAAACAACACAATGAGCAGTTTAAAAAGTGCTACTTTACATTTTAAATGCTTTATACTGTAATACATTTTGTTTTAACTTTTAAAGTAGCTGGTACATTATGATAATACAAATATATTTCTTTCTTTTAAAGATGTGTTTTGAAGATGGACCATCATTGTCCGTGGTAAGCTGTAACTTGGCTGAATTTTCCTCCTTGAAGTGATTTACTTTTGCTCTGATACATACTTCTTTTTCTTCCAGGGTGAACAACTGTGTCGGCTTTTCCAACTATAAATTTTTCCTGCTTTTTCTGTCCTACTCCATACTGTACTGTGTGTTCATTGCAACAACAGTCTGTCAGTATTTCCTGAAATTCTGGGTGGTGAGTAACTATAAAAAATAGTCCCAACTAACAAATATCGTCAGCTGATGAATGAGTCACGCGACTAAAACCTTTTGGGTCATGAAAGTATTTATTGTTTTTTAGAATCTGGGGGTTTTCCTCAGGTTTCTACTGTAGCTCTCCTGTTTCTCTCTCCTAGGGAGAGTTGCCAAATGGGCGTGCAAAGTTCCACGTCCTCTTCCTCATGTTTGTGGCGGTCATGTTCTTCGTCAGTCTCATGTTCCTCTTTGGTTACCATTGTTGGTTGGTGGCCAAAAACAGATCAACTTTAGGTGAGCTTTACCTGGAAAATCATTTTTTGTGTTAAAGGTGTTGTCCTACCTTTTGAATTATAGTTTGAGAAGATTTTTGTTGTTGCATAGAGTAGTAAAATTTGGCAAATGATAAAATTGACAGTGATTCGAATACAACTTGGTTAGATGATTTTAACAGTAAACTCATAAATATCATATTTACTTTATTATACACTATAGGTGGAATTGTTGTCATGCTGGTGAATGATCAGACTGATTCTTTAAAGTGTTTGAAATAATAAAGTAGAACATAATGTCATTTATGGTTATGAAATTTATGTAATTTAGTGTTATGGAATTTGTAACATCATTTGATTTGACATTTGATCTGAATGTTTTTTTTCCCTTTTCTCCAGAGGCCTTCTCAGCTCCAGTGTTTGTCTCTGGACCAGACAGAAATGGCTTCAGTGTGGGAGTCCGCAGAAATGTGCAGCAGATACTTGGAGAGGATCGGCGACTGTGGTTCATCCCTGTTTTCACAAGGCCCGTGAAAACTGCATTATTGGCTTTTATTTATTTATTTATTTATTTATTTTACTCCTGCTCCTATTTTTAATGGATATGGTGTATATTTAAGTGTATTAAATTCTAGAGCTAGAAATATTGTGGCCTAAATAGAACACATAGTTAAACACAAGATAACCTAAAGGCAGACTTGTTTTATGTGTAGCCAAGATTTTAGAATAATGAATGATCTCAGTGATGGTCTTCTATATTTGTTCATTAGTCAGGGCAATGGTCACTATTTCCCCTTGAAGAACCAGAGTTCTGAGTCCCACAATCCCTTGTTGGCCAACGAGAATATGTGGGAGGAGTCTGATGACGCTTCAGAGGCAGAGAGCCAGGGTAAGTGACATCCCTATTATTATAACTGACTTGTTCTATAAACAACCTATCCATCCATTTTCTCTACCTGCTAAATCCACACTTGGGTCTCGGGTCTGCTGGAGCCTATCCCAGCTGTCAAGGGGCGAGAGGCAGGGGACACCCTGGATAGGTTGCCAGCCTATCACAGGGCTAATGCAAAGACAGACAACCATCCACACTCAATTTAGACTGATCAATTCAGATAACAAGCATGTCTTTGGACTATGGGAAGAAACCAGGCTGCCCAAAGAAAACCCACGCATGCATGCATGCATGCGCATGCACATGCAAACTCTGCACAGAAAGGCTGGAGCCGAGATTCAAACCCTGAACGTTCTTGCTGTAACCACTGCACCACCGTCCCGCCCACATTAAACTACTCGAGACATATTACATTTCAATAGTCAAACCACCATTACACATTTATTTTGCTTTGTGAAGTTTTTATTTAGCAAACCCTTTAAAAAGGTTTGAGACCATGTGATGAGATAAGTACCATTTGGTGCCAGTGTCCTTCTGCACAATCATTTTCTGTTTGGTGTGTAACCTCAAGTTTCCGGTGCTGTCCCCTAGAGGACATATGTACAGTATGTCTCATAACTGCAATATGAGCCGAATCAGCTAAAGAAAACCCTACTTTTTTTTTTTATTCCAGGTGAGGACCGCGATCCTTCCATCACCATTGAGATAGATGAATAGTTTCTAACGCTGAAGACGGTGTGATTTGTGTTAACATGGTGCATATCATGGTGCCGCAGTGCAAAATGCTTTCTGAATCATGTTGGATGTTCCAACACTTTTCACGGAGGTCCAAACGTGTCCTTGGTCCCAGCTGTGTGACTGTATGTCCTGATGTGCGGAGCAACTCGAATCACAAACGGTAGCACCACGTCTCCTCAGCAGTACCACTAAGATTCAGAATCTCACAAAGTACTACCTGCTGTATTCACGTCTGAAATACTTCTTGTACTTGGGTAGTTCCACATCCTGTCCTGTTTGAAGACTGAATATTGTATTTGGTCCATTTCCTTGTGGAACACAAACCTTTTATAATCTTGTAATTTAACACATTTTAGTCAGGAATGGTTAATTCTGGACATTGATGCCAACACTAATTTTTTTCCTGTTTACTTGGTTCATTCTTCAGTGATGAAACAAACCTCTACCATATAGTGGAATGTTTCCAGGTGGTTCTTCCTCTCCCGACCAGCCAGCCAGGTGTTGTTCAGGATAAAGCTTGTTGCAGTCTCGCCTTCACCAGTTGTGGTTTTGCAGAGTATTTAAACAAGCTTAAAGTTTTTTTTAATAAAGCATTAAAAATCCATTCTTTGCTTCATTAACACTTTCCAGAGGCTGCTTTTCTCCCTGAGAATATTTCTCTCTTAATAACAAGTTGGAAAACATCACAAATGTATAATCTGCAGCTTTACAGCCTCTTTTGAATACAATTTCATTTGAATGAAGACAGCTCTTTCTGACGACCTTGGTCGTATCTTCAGTGAATGATGATGGCATCATGCAGTCTTAAAATGCAGTCGTTTTTTGCAGTTTGATTTCCTGCCTTCAAAGAAATTCTAAGCATTTTAGTCAGATCTCTATCACATAAGCCATCCTTCACATGTATGCTTGCATTAAAATGAAAACACAAGTGAAATCCGGATTTATTAACACAAAAACCCTGCTAACACGTGCGGTTCCTGTTCGTCTGTACTGTCGCAGTCATCATTTGGTGTACATATGTGTATATAATGTCTGATGCTCGTCCACTGGTTGGCAGAGGTCAACATTCATCTGTTGTGATTATCTCCTTTTTCTCCGTTTATCTGTTTAATGTCTTCATATCAGTGTGGTGGCTGTCCTCACTCACACTGTTCATGGACCTGCTCATTTTTTATTTCTGTTGAGTAAGCCAAAACGAAAAGCTGCTCTGATTGTAACGTGCAACTTATTTGACTCAAACCGCATCGAGTCTGTGTTGTGAATGAAAGCATGCATGGAACAGTAGGAAAGATTTGGATGTCGCGTGTCGGTCAGTCTTGTGTCTATTTATTGTTCAGCTATTTTGCTGTGTATTAAGTTTACTGTTATAACACTGCTGCTACTGGTGTTGGTGCATTTTTCCATCAGCTATTAAAATTTTATCTTGTATTCCTGCATTTTATAAAATGACAAATCCTAATCCAGCCCTTGCAGTGGCACCAAAGCCCTTGCACCCAACTCCGAAGAATCACTTGCAGTTCTGTATGTTAACAAATATAAAGACTTTATTTCCCGTTGGTTGTTGCAACATGCAAAATAAAATGATCAGTTCAACCCCTTAAATATTTCAATTTTGTGTTCTTTCCACAGCAAAAACAAATAAATACACCTGATTTGATTCAGTATAAGAGCTTTGGAGACAGAGTACCAGCATTTGGCACAAGGAGAAAACGGGACAGGCTAAAGTACAGCATAGAGAAAGCAGAAGCGGCCATATTCCTCACATTGTCCCTGTTTCAATCTGTGCCAAAATACCTCTGCCCAAAATGTGTGGGTGCCACAGGATGAACCTCTGTGGTTAAAATGGTGATATCTGGAAATTCCTGGATGATAGACTTGGCTCCTGGAGGGGGAAAAGTAAAGATGGGATTAGTGGAATATCCAGTATTACCGCAGACTTTTAATACCAGTTAAAAAGGTCAAAGTAATTCAAACTCGGCTTGAAAAAGACAAATGCATTCAGAGTGTAGGTGTAAAATGGATTAAAATATGCATAAACTGTTTATTTTAAAGGCCAATGTTCACGATGCTAAGTTTGGTGAACTAGAGAGACTGGACAATATTATCTTTAAATCCATACAGACAGGTTTGTCCAGGGAAATGTACATTCAGTCCTAATCTACACAGCACCTGCTATAATGTCCAGTCATCACAACTAATGCTGGTTTAAGTTTTTGAAGTCTTTGTGGTACCAGCAGTGTGTTCCACTCAAGATGACAGGGCAGACCAGTGGCAAAGAGAGAGGAATGGAGTTTTGTGAGCTGGGGGGTAAACAAAAGGGCCCTGACGCCGAGATGCGGTTGTGCTAAACTGTATGTGGTAGTATTACCATGAGGCGTGGAGAAGAGGCTGAGGAGGATGATGTGCTTAGGCTGGACTCCGTGCTCAATCAGCACCCTCACTGCCTCGATCACTGTGTTCCCTGTGCCTGCAGACACACAACACAAATGTTGTTTACTCAAATGTCCATTTAAATATGAGATACTATGATTTTACAATTAGCCAATGACTGATAAATTATGTATGTATGTATGTATAGTATGTTAGCATCTAGTAGATATTTTGAAATATAGGATGGTTAGTCCGTCCATAAGACTGGCTTCTTGGCATGCTGTAATTTCTGCCACTGCTAGCAGCAGCGTCAGCGTAGCCATATGTTCCATCATTCTGACAGACTTGGACCTCACCTCTTAAACAAGCCTGTTTGTAATGGCTCTATTATTCGGCATTAATGACATCATCAACCACCTGAATGACAGATGCTCCACACCAACACTGTCATGTTGAGCTGCAGATCCAGAGAATTAAAAATTTAATATATCAATGCCCAAACATAAATAAATGACTTTTTTTTTCACCTTGTGTGCTGTGATGTATGCATACTGCTTTTTATTTGCTATTGGTTGCTGGTACAGCTACATTTCTCTGTGCATAGTATTGTGTATAACTGAATGTGACAATTAAACTTTCTTTTCTGTTTTGCAACGACTAAAACATTAACCATTGGCAAAAATCTCCTGGGGCTTTCAGTCCTGTTTTTGTGGTGCAGGAAATGACAGATGAATAAAGACTGCCCAATTTTTTTTGCTTACATATAAAGCATTAACATAAAACGTTTCAACTGCAAGGCTTCCATCATATATTGTTTTTAAAAACTGAAAGCGGGAAAATGATGCTTTTTGACACTGGGGGATGAAGGCCATTAAGATACTATTTTTGTTAGTCGTCATTATGTTATTCAGCAGCTTGGTGGCCATCTCTCCAGCAGTGTATAATTTCCCCATGAAAGCTATAATTATAAGAACAGGGTGAATGGACCAGTCTGATGTGGAAATGCAGATTGCAGACATGGTGCTGAAGGTCAACATGAATAACCGCATGAAACGGTTTACATTTTCAAGAAGACATTGCTTGACATTCACATACAACTGCAAGCACGGAACTGGATGCTCAGTCTCTGGTTACTTACTCAGGATGGGGTACATCAGCAGCACTTTTCTCCTGTACACGTCTGGAGGGAATTTGGCGTAGTAGACTTTGGCTTTCTGCGTCTCCTCGTCACTCTGGATGAGGATCTTGCCGATGCGAATTGAGCGACAGCAGTCCCTGAGGCCCTGCTCCATGGCTTCACCTGTGTGGGGACAAACACAGGCGCCAGTGTGACTAATTCTTTCAACGCGTGAATCACCAAACCTCATGCAGAGCCAAAGTTGTAGGAGTCTGTATTGAGAACATTTATTTTCACCCAGAGTTGGATTATCATCTTTTATTTCTGATCTCGTGCTGATGATGGGAGAGCGGTATAAACTCTTCCTCAGCAGAATTACAGTGTTGACCCTGACCTGAGTAATTGAGTGTGTTCATGTAGTCATCTGATCTCATTTGATGGGTACATACTTTTGCTAAACCACGTGATCAACTTAAACCCGCAGCTCATGACACTGTCCAACACCTTCCCATTAGAACATATTCCACTCCTCCATAGTCAAATCATGATACTATTCTGCATAACGTTCTTAACGCTGAAGAATTTCATAAGCACTCTCAAGGGATGAACACTCAAGACACAATATGTCGCTGAGATGATCTTTAGTTGCTGCGAAACTGGTCAAAATTACCAGCATATTTATAGTTGAATCATTTCCTGTAAACGTGTCATCTTGGTCCCCCCCCCAAAAAACACCAACGGTATGTCCTGAGGACATTCACTCTCGGACAAACTGCAACTCAAACTGCACCCTCTCAGACTTAAAGTGCAGCATATTTGTGCTATGCACCATTGTTGGATGTACTCTGGCATGTCAACTAATCTATAAACACAGGTGTTGAAGTGACACATGGTTATTTTTTGACTTAGTCATACAGTTCAAACTAAAAGTGTGAGATACACTGCACACTACACTTAATATAGATTATGCTACAGCATGTTTCACATTGTACTGTGTGATAGAAGTCAAATTATAAAAGGCAACAGAACAATTGTGGCTCATTGGTCTATAAGTCTAAGGTATGTTATTCTATGTTTGTTGTCATTTATAAATTGGCACTCAACAGATTAGTAAAAAAATTCAGATTTAACAAGAACTCACCACTCCTCATTATGCTCACACCGCAGTTGCCTCTCTCAAACTTTACACCATCATACTTGTGCCCTAAAAGAAACAAAGTATAAAAAGGCTTAAAAATAGTCGCTTGGAATGAATACGCTGCACTCCAAAGAGAAGTTACAAATTCTGCCTGGCCCAGTAAAAAAATCCAATCATGTTAGACCCTAAATCTGTTATTGATGAACAGATCTTTACCTGTCGGGGTCGTCACTGTGCACTCCGAGTAGGGGAGCTGATTCAAGCCCTCTTCAACTACCAGTCTGATCTGGTGTTGGAGAACAAAATAGTTTGCAGCTTATAAACTAATAAATGTGTGCAGACACAAACTATCCATGGTATTATAACATTTAGTGTTAATTCTTACCAGTCGGTCAGCAGAGAACACAAAGTCTCCTCTACTAGTTGTCCTGAAATATGAATAGAAAGCATTTGTTAGGTAGCGTACAATGATCCTCCATACTATTTCACCTACTCTTCCATAAACATGTGCTATTACCCAACACTGATGTCCTGTACCAGTGTACAACCAGACATCAAACTTATTACTGTCAGTTCTGATGGTCTTTAAATACAGCATGCATATTTAATCTGAGACCACAGTTAATACTATTTACATGATTAATGGTGCTGCATCAATGTTGACATCCATTTAGTTGCAACATTAGCTTGAAAACTAAAGGATGCCTTCAGAGTAGACAAACAACAGATTATATGTGGAGTATCGTCCTCTACGCTTGCACCAACTCACTTGTCTCTGATTATAGTCTGTAATTCACGGATCTGGTCATTCAAAGGCAGCAGCTTTAGCTGTGGTCCGATGTGATCTTGGTTGACAGGATGGTTGGTGGAATCACTTGGTTCAGAATTTGACAGGACTGCAGGGACGGTGCTGCTGTTCGCAAATCGTACTTGCTTCATTGGGTGCTCCTGACCGTTGTTGATGTTGTTCATTTGCTGGTTGTGGCATGGCATCCTGAGCTAGTTATTGAAGGTTCTTCTACAAAGCTGCTGAGGCTATTGCTTGACCGAGCGACCCACTTACTGAAGCACGATGTCTGACAAAGGAGAAAACGTGTCCTTCCCTGTGCCCGGACACTTGATTTAAAGCCGAAATCTCCGAATTGCACTGCTACCGCACAGGGAGTAATCATTAGCTCCACATTCGCGAACTTGTAGGGTCTGAGTTGAACTCAAACTTGTGCTTGGTAAATTAAAAAAAAATAAAAAAAATACCGAGTTTGAGAAAGCGGCTTACTAGCTTACTAGCTTTGACAGCAATGTAGGCGCAAACCGGATATGACGTTGACCCGGTGCCTCGAGTCTTCGCTTTCCACATTCGTCAACATGGCGCCTATGTTAGTACCTCTGAAATGCGTCTTTCACTTCCAAAGGCGAAAATTAGCGTACCTCCTTCGACAGACTAGCTCCCTTCATCACTGGAGTAGTTGTGTCGGGGGCTCTCGGACGGACCACAGACGTCAAAATCAATACGTGGTGAGTGAAAGGTCGGCCAGCTGGGGAGGACAGTGTGTTGCTGGTGTGACAGTCACCGGGCAAGGACAGTGAATCTGAAAGTGCTTCTGTCAAACTTTCAGGAAAGTTTGATAGAGTGAAATGTACAGTGTTTTGCGTTTATTTCCAGCTGTCATCAGTGTCATATTAGTCAGGTATTGAAGAATAGGAGAAGACAAACCACAGCTTGGTAGCTAGCTAACTTCATATTTACTGTCATGACAGTTTTACGTCATTCGTTTAAACACACAGTAACATGTGTCTTTGGAAATTGTCGCATAGGGCTTTGTTCTTTGTAGATTTCCTTAGGAAACACTAGCAGTTATTATTGACTTTGCTTATTCTTTGGTGAGTGATCTCCATCACGTGTTGGAACTGTCGCCTGCTGACAAGAGTCAGTAGATGAGATAAGACTGGCCGTTTGTCCCACCCATGTTACTGTCTGTAGATCTTCACTCTCTTTGCATCCACTTCATGATGATTTGACAAATTTACACTTGCGGATTGTTCCTCATGTATAACGTATTGCGTCAGAAGCGAATGCTTTCTCATTTCATTATCTTTTAGATTTCATTATCTTTTTGAAAAAAATGGTTTATAATAGTTACATTGCTCATGCTGTGCAGTCAGCTTCTTTGAGGATTCTCGGGTAAAATGGAAACTATCAATTATTTACCACAGAAAAAAGAGTAATGACCGCTTCCCAATAGCAGAATGACCTTTTTTTTGGGTCTAAACAAATATGGTTTGAGCAAATGTAATCACTTTAAACCTACCAGTTTTGATTATTATTGTTATTGTCGATGTACTAATAATCCCAATAATATATTTTTTTAATTGAATGCTTTTAACCTTTAAATATTCTAATACACCATTTGGAAGTGGTGGCAGGCTAGACAATGAGGCTCAAACTTTCTCACATTGGAGCGTCTTGACTGTGTGAATTGTTACCTGTACTGATGAGCAGGGGTCACCCTGTGAGGTGATCAAGGTCGCAATATGAATCTGCCAACCTTTGAATTGATTGATCACGTGTAGTATTAGTTTTCTTTGAAAATATATACAAAATCTGATTTTAGTCTGCTTGTTTTTCCGTGTTGGAATCAAATTTATGCCTTTTTTTTGGTGGATGCTTTTTTTTAAATTTGATATCTCATCATTTACAGCTGACCTCCAAGCCACAACTAAGAAGTGCCACATGGAGTTCGAACAAGAGTGCAAACCGTCACATTTTGGAGGCTGAGAAAGTAAGTAAGCCTGACAAATTTCATCAATTCTTCACATGAAGTCAGTTGTTTCTTTTGCTTTAGTAATTACCTGCCACCATACACACAAACAATAACCATGATTCTTCCACAGAATTTGCAGATTACAGACAAAAGAACATGTTGGCATGGAAATGCAGGGGGACGGCTAAATGCAGATCCACAAAATGTGGTGAGTACTGAACCAGCTTTTAGCTTTATGTCCTCGAAATGCTGCGCTCATATTTAATTTATAACAAATAGTGCTTATTTATTAATGGAGTGACTGTTGCACTCTGGAGTGAAAACACTTGGGGAGACAACCTCTACTGACAAGGTTGCTATTGTTATTCAAAGCAGGCTAAATGAGGAGCTCTGCTTTTACAAACAACACAGGTAGGACTGTGTGAGCTAATATTTAGCAGAACAGAACACTGATACTAAAACTGATGTAATGTTGCTGAAACCACACACATTAATTCAGGGGATATAACAAAAACACTGTCTTCAGTAACAAGTGTGTAATGTAATGAAATAATAAAACTTAGGTTAGCTGAGTAAACACATAGTTTCTAACAGTAAATTAGTTTTTAGACATTCCATCCCACACATTCTGTCAGACAACCAAACATATATTTTTGGGGGGAAAAACTGTACGTATTAAAAACATTATGCAGCCAGCCTTGCAACAGGCCATTAAATTTGTAGCAGTGCAATTAATCCTTATCTGTGTTACATAAAGTTGTGTTCCCAGGGCAGGGAAATAACCTTTCCTTCTCTATATCCTGTTCCCTTCCAAAGCTGAAAATGAGAAAGGGACCTTGGATATGGATTCTAAATGAAAATTCACTCATTATCCACTCATGCCTGCTACATGAAGGCTGAGGGGGGAGGTGAAGTAAGGGGCACGTTTAAGGTTCACTGAGGTCCTGGAGTGTTCATTGGACCGAAGCAGCGACCTTCAAACATAAAACCCCGAAGAAGCATAAAAACCTTCCACATTGATCTTTCGCCTCAGCATTAAAGACTTGAACTATCATTAGTTCTTCCATGTTTTAGCCTGTTATCACCAGTATTTGCACACAGGCTCTCAATTCCTCTCTTTTCTGTATCACATTTGCTTGAACATGTCTTAGGATTAGCTCGAGCTACAGTAGCTGTATGATGTTGTTTTGAGAGCTTGAATCTTGAGCTGATTTTGGAGCCTTTTACCAATTTGTGACAATGATTTCACCTTGGAAAACAGAGTAGTGTGTGAATTCTGAAGCATCTGAAATGAGTGCAGTTTCATTTTGGGTGATTTTGGGTCTTTTTAATACTGATTTTCAATTTGGACCGTCACATATTTCTTGATTGCATTGAAAGCAGTTGTTGGGTGCAGGCTTACTGTAATTTATTTAGGGATGAAGGCACACAGCGACGCTGTATTTCACTGCCACCATATTGAGTGGATTAGAGGAATTAATGCCTATTCTTTGGCCTGCAGTCAGTCCCTGTGGCAGGTGTGTGTTGGAGCGTGGGTAAACATCCATGTTGGCAGTATGCTCTCAAATTCAGCTGGGATGACAGTTCAGGTGTCTCCTGGGACTTGTAGTGTCAAACCAGTGTCCCAGGTCCACCTGGAAACTCGGCTGTCACTGCCTCTCCCTGGTGCTCCCAAGGGACCGCTACTGACATTCAACATTCTGTGTATCTGCCATCTTAAATTTTTTATTTATTTACAATAAAATACAATATACATTTATTGTACTGTTAATATACCTTAATGACTGTTTTTTTAACACATTTATCCTGTACTGATTGTTACAGTATTTATAAGATAAGATATCATTTATCTTTTGTGTTGTTGTGTTCCCTCAGCTAAAGGAGATAAACTCAACTCAGATCCTGTCAGCAATGCTGTCCTACGTCTGGCCAAAGGACAGACCTGACCTCCGAGCCCGAGTTGCCATCTCCCTGGGTCTGCTCGCTGCATCCAAAGTGAGTTTATACGTAGCAGTTATTAAATTGGGATTTATTGAAAATTAACCACTGTATCACTTTGTATACATTCTTGAGCTCTGTAAGCCTACAGAAGCAATTTATTTCTCTGTAACCTTTTGCAATTTCTGCACTGTGGTGATTTGATTCTGATGTTTCATTTCAGCCCTTGTGTTTTAACTATTTGGTCATTATAAACAGCTGAGTCTGTCAGATTCAGCCGTCTAATCATGACATAAAATGCAGCTATCAGATTATGTAAAGGACTCAAAGTATAAGATTAATTCATAAAGTAGTTAGTGCCCTTAATGTTGAAATCAAACTTTTTGACACATTGTAAACAGAACTGCCTTCTTGTTAAATCAGATAACCTTCACTACGATTTGCTAAAAAACTCCTGTGTAAACTTAATAAAAAAGGATTTAGAGAGCCCCCCAAAAAAAGCCCTAATTGCAGGCATCAATCAGTGCATTAAGCATTTCTTCCTATTTTTTTCAACAGTCTCTAATTAACACATTGGAAAACAATCAAATTCACAGCTCCTAAATACGCGTGTACTGCTGTCTCCCAGCATGGCCCTCTGTTTGCAAAAGATGAAGAGAACACACACATACAGTCCACACTAACCTCCAGCTCTCCATTTAGTTTGAGGTGAAACTCTCAGACAGCAATTATTAAATTAAATAATTCAATGGTTTCAAAAACAAAACTCGTATTTTACACACTTTCGCTCCTGATGGACAGGAGTAGACTGACATTTTGTCAATTTAATCTCTAGTTGGCTCTTAATGGATTGAATGCGAGCTGGCTTATCATTTATATTGGGAAAATTGAGAGACATTTTGAACCAGTAATAATAGCTCAGGCTATTTTTGTGTCGTTTTCCTGTGGTCTTGGTATTGTGTGTTTCCTCGAGGGGCCAAAGAGGATTTCTATTGTCTCAGTGTAATACACAAAAAGCCCACATATATAGCTTTTCCAGGCTATAAATCTTCTACTATTTCTTTGAACTAAACAAAACCTTTTGATTATTTGTTGTTTACGTTTTGCAACAGTTAAGTAAGAGAAATAAAGTAAAAGTGTGGGCAGATATTTGAATGAAATGGGCCCTACACGTTGCTGTGTTCTGTAGTTGTCCTAAACGCCTAGTCTGAGTAACACAGCTGTCCCTGTGCTTTTAATTAGCTGTAATAACCATTTCAGTTCCATTAGCAGGAAGCTCCAGCCTCCCCTCCTCTCCCCAGCTCAGCTCAGCCAGTCAGGAAAAGCAACCATGGCACACACAGAACTGTATTGTCTATACACATATGTTTCCACCTGCGTATTAACAGTAGCGTTTATTATAGTGAAAAGCGTTCCTTTTTAATGTGTGGCGGGTGTGTATACATAAATGAACATATGTCGGCTTTACAGTCTGTTTGAAACTGTCCTCTCCCGTTTCTCCTCTGAATCCAACCCTGTCCTCCCAGCTCACCAATGTGACGGTGCCCTTCATGTTTAAGTATGCAGTGGATGAGCTTAACCAGATGTCAGGACACATGCTGAACCTGAATGACGCGCCAAGCACCGTGGCGACCATGGCGACGGCTGTCCTGATTGGCTGTAAGTCTCAGACTTGTGTTTCGTTGGCAGGTGCCGCGCTCATCAAAAAGGAACGATGGGAGTGCTTATTATCTGCAGGCTGACCTTTTCCCAGCACATTCAAATCACTAATACTCCACAACCAGGACCTCTCCATGAATGTATTTGCATTATGCTCCAATTTCTGTGCCCCACTTCATATCCCCACATGCTGCCCTCTCATAAGAGTTTATCTTCTGATAGTTTCATCAGGGCAGACGGGTAGATGGATTTCTGAGGCAATGTTGAGGTTAAAGTTCATGTCCTCTTCAAAGTGTTTGCAGGTTTTGAATTATGAAGGCCAGAGTTTTTGTTTTTTTACTTCATATCTTTAAAGAGCTGTGTTGTGTCTTGTTTCTGTTCGGTTGCTCCTATAAGAGAGGAGACAGATGTGACATGAAGGCTGAATGCGATTTATTTCTTTAGGGAGCCCACTGCTTGCACGATTATACAGACAGTTGGATCATGGGAGCGCAGGAAGAAGGGAGAAAATCACACCAATTAAGATGGCATGGGAGAATGAAGGGGTGGGATGATGTTAAAGAAGAAAATGTACCCCCCCCCCCTTGTAACACTTTGCCCGCAGCACCCTGAGTGTGCCGTGACAGGTGTAATTTGCTGAAAGGGTTGCACACTGTGTTCACAAATGTTCAGGTCTTGTCAGATGTGGACACGTTGTTCATTGGATGAGCATTTCCATTTTATGCTGCATTACAGTCTGCTGAAGATGGAGGGCTGAGTGATTATAACCCCAACTTTGGTCTCAGCAGGGAAATAATGTAGAGAAAGGTGAAGGCACAGCAGGAAAACAATGTGTCTTTCAAACACAGATTAATATTAATTTGGAATGGACATGCACTACATATTCTGCAGCCGTTCAAGAGAAGGGTGACGATAACCATATATACTTTCCTCTTTGTCAAGCGCAGGATGGGAAAAATGTATTGATCTAACCTGGTCCTGGAAAAAACCCTCCTATATTTACACAGGAATATACTTATAATTCTAATACCACAATTATATATGTCAGTGTAGAAAACCCTGAAACCTAAATTGAATACCATTCTTCACCATTTAAACAATTAAGAGCAGACCCCTCCTGTTGAAATTACATTAGAATGGCAACTTCTCTGCTCCCAAGAAGCCGTCCTCAGAGAAAATCTAATAATGCAGGTAGGAGGGCTTCTTTTATTACTGCATTTGCTCTCACTTTAATATTTCATTATTTATTTACTAAAAGATAAAATTAAAAAAAAAATGTTTGTGTCAACTAGATTTCTTAAACCCCTAAAATATGCACTTGATATGAAGAGCGGTCATGTTGTTTAGAGCTGGGCTATTTTCATTCTCAGAAAGAAAGAATACAAAAGAATAGATCTGTTCTAAGTTAACTTAGTCTCGTTTCTACACAATGCTCTTATTGAATCCTACCTCTCTCCTCCAGTATTCTGCTCACACTTGTACATTCAGATACCC
>BJFM01002023.1:7170-25407 GCA_016586285.1 Arothron firmamentum | reverse complement strand
CCCCCCCCCCTTTGCTGTGTCTGCAGTGTGCTGGCCTGCCATAGTAGTGAGGCTGCCTCCAGCGTTATAATTTCAGAGGCAGTTGCCCTGCACTGCTCTCAGAGCACAGATGATGCGGAGAACGTTGCCACCTCATACAAGCCTTCGTGTTGCAGCATCCGCAAATTGTCGGCATTGTATTACATATCACAAGACCACGAAGGTTGTATTCTTTTGTTGCCTCGCACCATTTTCAGGCTTCAGAGCGGTTCTAAGTTGTTGGGGATGAGGATACAGTATGTTCTGTCTTTGTTGCTGTGGAGCCTCTTTGTCTGAACCTCCCTGCTTTTCACAACAGCTGTTCAAATGTTCCTCTCCTCTGTTCATCCCAGATGGTGGATCGCGGGCTTGCGCAGCATTATTCAATGAGCTGAGGAACACTGTGTTTGGCAAGGTGGCCCAGAGCTCCATCCGTCGCATTGCCAAGAACGTCTTTCTTCATCTGCACAGCCTTGATCTGGGGTTTCATCTTAGCCGACAGACGGGGGCGCTATCCAAGGCTATTGACCGCGGCACACGGGGCATCTCCTTTGTCCTGAGTGCCCTCGTCTTCAATCTAGGTCCCACAGTTTTCGAAGTAGGCCTTGTCAGTGCCATCTTGGTGAGTCTGGGTGCAAGCTACACAAACCAATACCAGAGATGTTGATTGTCAAAGGTACTAGACTTAACTGTAATTGTTGACATAAAAACCCTGAAAAACTGGGGTATTATTTTATGCAGTATTTTTATCTTTTTTTAAGAATGTTTTTTTTTTTACAACTTGAAACTGGCTCTTTAAAAATGCAACGTCTAGGTCAAGTAGAACCCGCAATCAGTCAGCACTGAAAACTAGATGATATTTTTTAAGACAATAGAAAAACTGCTGTTTTTTTGCGATGAAACTCCGAGCCATTTTCACAACAGTTATTTCAGTCAGGCATCATTTCCTGTTGAATGTTGAATCGAAATGATTGGGGACTGTGGCCCCTTTGCATCAGTTCTGCATCTTAACTTTGCTTTTTACATGGAAATTACTTAATGACATAACAAAACAGAAACTGATCAGATTTATGAAAATATTGTACACATTGACAAAACTAATCCCTAAATTATGGTAGTATCTTTTGCTCTAGTTTTTACACCTTTTCTTGTTACTGTTCTAGTCCTCAGCTTGAGACATTCTGTCACCTTGATGGTCACCACAGCAGATTGCTGGGAAATTAATTTTCGAGTTATTGTCTCATTTGCATTCTAAATGTAATATGATTCCCATGAACCTGTAATGGCAACAGAGCGCCCGTTACTGTTAGGGATAAATCTCAAAGCTTTGTTGCAGCTTAATATCCTTCTGTGGAGCATCGTGAACAGATGCCTTCCTCCTCGGCCACCAGTGAAGAAAGTCTCATCTGTAGTTTCCTGATATTACTCTGCTCAGGATCATGTTGTTAGTTTGTCTGCAATAAGAGAAGACTGCATTGCCCAAATAACTAAAGCTTCACCACAGCTAGTAGCTTCTCATTAATTTATACAGTTTGATGTCAGTGTTAGGGCCTGGCAGCTGTTGAATCACAGAGTTGGAGTCATCTTTTGATTTTTTTTTTTTTTCCTTTCTGCAGTATTACAAGTGTGGCGGACAATTTGCGGCAGTGGCCTTGGGCACCTTATCTACATACACGCTCTTCACTATTCTCTTCACTCAGTGGAGGTAACAAGGATGTTTGTGCCGGTCTTGTGTATGTTTGTCATTCAAATTTCTGCTTTATTGCTCATGGTTGTTATCGCTTAAATACAATTCAACAAATGTTTCTGTCCATGGCTGCACACAGTAACAATATTCAGCCTCTGACTGGAATTTGTGCTTCAGAAAGTGCTCACAGGAATGTCTCTCTGCACAGGACTCGCTTCAGGATAGAAATGAATAAAGCAGACAATGACGCTGGTAACGCAGCTATTGACTCGCTCCTCAACTATGAGACTGTTAAGGTGAAGCACGTCCCACACACACAATCACACTTTTCATCCCAAGCCTCCTTCAATTTAAATTTCTTCCTCCTTTATCATCTTTTTATTTTGTCCTCTTCATTTGAGTGGGGTACATTGAGTTGAACAGGTATTTACATGAAGGCAGTAGTAACATTTTTCTCTCATGATTGCCACCATCAGAATTAGCATTTTAGTAGTAGACGTTGAATAGTTCAATCTGTCCAACTGACAGCCTACAACCTTGGGATGTTTGGTTTATTTTCACAAAAAAACTCCTGAAAGCACAGAACATCCTGATGGTTACAAAGCCAGTTTTAAACATTGGTTGCTGCATTTGCTTGATAAGTCCTTTTTTTCTCTCTTAACTTTCTCTTAATTGCCTGATCAGAATGCTAAAAGGGCTTTCTACTGACTCATCCATTTAGAATTTCCAATGCTCTGTCTTATTGTTTAATCCCTCACTGTCTTTTTTTGAATCTTAGTTTAAAACCTTAAAAGCCACTGATTTGTTTAACATACACATATTCACGTCAGATAAAGATGGTCTGTTGGCTAAAGATCAAGATGGTTTCTGTGATTAAGACATTAGTCTCAGGGGCCTGGTTGTCATGAATCATTGGCTGTTTAGGTCACCCTGTTAAACATGTTCAAACATAATCAGCCTCCTCTTCTGGGTGCTTTAGTGGTTGTTGTAGGTATATTTTGGTGCCCATGTTATTTCTTTTGCAGTATTATTTTGCAAGCCTGTTTTCCTTAACGTTTTGTTCTGTTATTTTGTGTCATCTGTGCCAATGCGGCTGGATTTAGCATCACTCTGAGCTGTGAGTGTGCATATGTAATTAGATCTCCACCCACTCAGAAATCCGTTCCACTTTCACAAAGGGCTGGATGAGAACCTGAACATGTTGCCTTGCACTGCCTCTGTTTGCCTTCCATGTGCTACTTTCTTTTCACTCTCTGATTTCCTGCAATTCTCTATATGCAAATCAGTGGCAAGTCAGTAGCAGCATGGTACCACTGCTGTTAGCTAGTGAAGCAAATCGCCCACTTAACCAGAGCAGAGGAACAATAGTGCAAACTAAACAAACAGCAATATTAGGTAATTGGTAGCAGAGTTGAGGAGGGCTGTTATTGTGATTGTGCTAGAGTTTTATGTTCTGAATTCAATAGCCACTATCTGTGTGTGTGTGTGTGTGTGTGTGTGTGTGTGTGTGTGTGTGTGTGTGTGTGTGTGTGTGTGTGTGTGTGTGTGTGTGTGTGTGTGTGTGTGTGTGTGTGTGCGTGTGTGTGTGCGTGCGTGCGCGCGCGCGTGCATGTGTGCACGTGCTTTTTACCTGAGGGTTAAGACTTGGGTTCACAGTTAAGGGGCTGGGGAATGCACTATGTCAATGAAAGTCCTTACTAAGAGATTGAGAAATACTTTGTTTTTTGATCAAAATAGTGTCTATACAGGAAAGCTTGAGTTGGCTGGTTTAGTATGATGCTTCATATAAATCCAGGGTCTGATGGCTATTGGTGATTAATTTACCAGTGAGGTCTAGGCTTTCTTGGAAAAGATAACCCCCAGCTTTTCAATAAACAAAGTTTATGCTTTAATTTTAATAAATTAAATCATTTGAATAACACAAACACATGCAGACCATGGTCTGGATTTAAATTTATTAACCTCCTTATCCATTTAGAACAGGGAGATGAAGATGTAGAGAGGGAAAAAGTGCTTTCAAGGCCTGCTGAGACCTCGACTATGCCTGCAGTGGTCACTCAGAACAAATGTTGCCTTCAGGCATGCTGCCTGTCCGTCTGCCTGACACTTCTCTCCATGCTTCCTTAACCTTTAACCTTTTACACATTTTGCAGCTTAATTCTCTCTTCTGCCAGCTCTGTTTAGTCTTTTTTGTTTTTAAATCTTTTTATTATTTATGTCCCCCCCCCCCCCAACTCATCCTGCCTATAGTACTTCAACAATGAGAAATATGAAGCGGAAAGGTATGACGGTTACCTGAAGACCTACGAGTCGGCCTCTTTGAAAACCACATCCTCGCTCGCCATGCTCAACTTTGGCCAGAGTGCCATCTTCAGTGTCGGTCTCACGGGCATCATGCTGCTGGCCAGTAAGGGCATCGCTGCAGGTAAACTGGGAGTTTGCCGCATATGTGTGTTAACAAATCATTAAAAATTATTCTGAGATATCTTCTATAGCCTGGGGCTGCATGGCCTGAGTGGGTGCATCATAACTCATCATCATTACTTTTGCATTGAATTTAGATAAATGTGTTTTAGAACACACTCATATTATCTCCTAAATTTATATTCACTATACTGGTTTCTGCTGGGATAACTACTGGTTATTTGTAGCCATTTCCAAGTTTCATCACCAAGCAGACGTGTTAATGACGTCTAACTTTCAACAACAACAACATCAGTGCAGCATTCAATATCATCTCTTATTTAAAGTTACATAATATTTCCTCTTGGCAAGAATGGAAACATTTGCTGTCTCCTGGATGAGTGGTTGGTGAAACAAGTCAAAAACAAACAAACTAGTTTTAAATTGGAAGGTCAAGGTGTGTTTACAGTTGGGTTTATTTTTGGCTGTTAGAATTGTATTTCAGCCTGTTGGGCCCTTATTGGCCTGGCAGTCCAACACAGTCCAACGAGATGATACACTTCATGAAAAAAGTCCAAGCTCACTGTGGTGTAAATATACAAATTGGCAATTACCCAGCTAGAATTTGCTGCTTGTGCCCATGGTTTGTGTCCACTGCACAAAAAAAATATGAATTTGGAAAATGAAAGCTTAGAAAACAGCGACACTTATATAAAAATCAACTGGACTGATGAAAACCCTGACTGAAGAGGAAATGAAGCATGGTAGTATGAAAAAAGGACAGGAGCTACAATTGCCTCAGTTCAGCAAATTGAACCGGATTCACACTCTAACATGTTTTCTCTTGAAGAGTTTGATAGTAGAAGTGTTTTCAGACATTTGTATTCAGATACAGACACATGATGCAACAGACATTGTGCAGCTAATTGTTTTGTTGCTGTCACGCAGGAACGATGACGGTTGGAGACCTGGTGATGGTGAACGGACTCCTCTTTCAGCTCTCCCTTCCGCTCAACTTTTTGGGCACAGTTTACAGAGAGACCAGACAGGCCCTAATAGATATGAACATTCTTTTCACGCTGCTCAGTGTTGACACCAAGATCAAGGTAACTTGTTAGCTTGTCACACACTTCCCTTTGTAGCCTTAAATTGCAAAATAGTTTTGTTCTTGTGTGTGTATGTGTATGTGTGTGTGTGTATGTGAATGTGTATGTGCGTGTGCGTGTGCGTGTGTGTGTGTGTGTGTGTGTCTGTTTTACAATTTCTCTTCTGAAAGCTGGAGAGCAGAGTTCAATTAAAAAAATAGAAATCTCTTAGACCTATTCAGCCTATCATTAAGGCATTTTCTCCAACACCGGTGTACAATTTATATAAAGCACAACCGCACAAGAGGTAAAAGATGTTTAATGCTGTACTGAGCTCCTTTTTTGATGCAAGTTCACCTCCATAACCAGCTCTGCACCTATGGATGCACACTCCAGATGCTAGGTAATGCTTCATCGGCTTTACATTTTTAATAACACCTCATACTAGCACACTTTGTGTCAGAAAAGCACATTTAGGTGCAAATGTGAGTGTGCTTCCTTAAGAGAATGAACGCTGTCACAATTTTCACCAAGCAATTACAGTAGGAGAAATGAATCTATTCACTTATTTTTTTACTCATCAGTAAATCTCCTGTCAATTGTGATTCCCTCTAGAATAGCACTGCCAGGATTCTGCAGCTGTCTGAATGCTACTTTTTTTGTTTGTGTTAAACACAGGAATATTACGTAGCTGCAAAATAATTTAAAGCTCCCTGTTGCTCGGAATTACTGCATAAAATTTTCAGGCTCCATGTTTAGGATTGCAGGGATTATCATCTCATTATACAAATGGACTTTGAGTTCCGTATTTGTATTAATTGGCTGCAGTCGATTCAGGCACATGCTAATAGGTAGCGTAGTAATGGTGCAGATCGGGCTTTTATGCAGACGAAGCACAGAAATATATTCACTGCTGGCCTTGGCTACATCTCTGTATGTACTGAAAGTTTTCACAGCTATTGATCCTTCAGTTGCTGTGAAGGGCATGTGTGTGGAGATTCAGATGGCCTTTCGAAACAACCTCTGCAATTGGCTTTGAATGCCTCGGCTTTATGCAGTTCACGTTGGCTCTTTGCAGCAAGAATATCCCTCTTTGTAAGGTGTTGGAGTGGAATTGCATCATGTTAGGCCGTGTCTGCCACTGGCTGTTTTGTATCCATCTCCTCTTTATCCCTGTGACTCAACCCCCCGCTTTTAATGTAGGAAAGGGATCTCGCACCGCCATTAGCCATCACACCGCAGGAGGCAACCATTCGCTTTGAGGATGTCTATTTTGAGTACTTGGAAGGCCAGAAAGTTTTAAACGGAGTGTCCTTCGAAGTCCCCGCTGGAAAAAAGGTGGCTATAGTTGGTGGCAGTGGCTCCGGGTAAGTACACAGATTTATTTATTTATTTTTAAATCTGTGACTGTATGTAAGGTGAAGTTTGTATATACAGAGCAGTCTTGCCATGAGATTTTTTCAATACTGCGGAGGTGCAAAACGATGCTGATGGTCGGTTCCTCCTCTGGTTGCAGGAAGAGCACCATTGTGCGGCTCTTGTTCCGCTTCTATGAGCCTCAGCAGGGCAACATCTACATAGCTGGGCAGAACATCCGAGAGGTCAGCTTAGACAGCCTGAGGAAGTCTTTGGGGGTCGTCCCTCAGGTGTGACTCACACACACATACACACACACACACACACACACACACAAACACACACACACACACACACACACACACACACACACACACACACACACACACACACACACACACACACACACACACACACACACACACACACACACACACGTAACAAGAATACAGTTTTATTGTTTAGAGTTTGAATGAAATGTATGGGCTTGAATGTAATTTTCAATAATTATTTACAACAGCAGAGCAGCAGTGTTTAACATTATCAACAGTAGAAATAAGCACAGTTTAATCAGCAATAGAGAGCTCAGAGGCTAATCTGAACAGATGGTACAAAACCAGTGTTTTTCTCGTCTGTGTGGTCTGCTTCTCCCTCCTACCCTCGTTTTTCTTACTGCAGCCCTCTGCCGCAGTAAAACTGCTCTCTGAAGCCGGATTTTTTTGTTTTGCCTTTGTAATGTTGTCAGGATGCAGTGCTGTTCCACAACACCATTTACTACAACCTCCAGTACGGGAACATCAATGCAACTCTGGAGGAAGTGCACCAAGTGGCGCGTCTAGCTGGCATCCACGACGCGATCCTCAGGATGCCTCATGGCTACGACACCCAGGTTGGCGAGCGAGGCCTCAAGCTGTCAGGTGTGCTGCATTATCATGACTGCTATTTAAATATCATTCGCACGGCAGAGGCGAGTGATGCAGCGGTGTTTTTAATCTCCCTAGGTGGTCGCATATGCTAATACCGTTGAAAGCCCCCAACAAACAATTCAAATATCACCTCCACACACCTAATTATAGACATTTGACAAAAGGAAAGCGTCCAAAACATTGTAGTTTAGGATCTATTGTATTGTTTACAGATGAATTGCATGCATCCAGTATCATCCACTCATTAGAATAGGCCAGCTCATTTTAGGTGACATATGAACAATAAAATATCTTATTGTCTGTTTGGGGGACACTTACCTCACCCACACAAATGAAAATTGTGGTTAAATATGCATGTTCTTTCTGTGTAATTAGTGAGCACTGCTTGTTTTACTCAATATTTGCTTTTTATTTTATATATACAGTATATATATACACACGCATGTACATATCTCAGCAGGTCCCTACAAACATGCAGTTAGCTCGTAGTCTCAATATTTAAGATGAAGTCAGTGGCAGTCCAGATTTTTGGGCTGAGTGAGTGAACGAACAGACATAATGAAGACATGACTAATCTCATTAATTTCACTGTTTCTCTGACAGCTGCCAGTGAGTTTGTCAGAGGAGGGGAGGTGGCAGGGGGTTCAGGGAGCGGGTGTGGTGGGCAGCTTGGTCTGTGAGGCTACTTACTGCCTTAATTGCTGCCACACACGGCTTGTCTGTAATAAAGGCCAAGTCAGGCACAGTGGGAGGAATCTTTTTTGTCCCACTGCTTTTTCTTCTCAATTAAACAAAAGTCGCTTTTTTGCCAGTCTGACGCCTGTAGCTTCAGCGTCCTCCGAGCATTTGTCCTCTGTTGCTGCGCGTTCTGTGTTGGGTCCGCTCTGCTTTTATTTAGGACACTTTTTTCCCTTTTGTTTCAGGCGGGGAGAAGCAACGTGTCGCCATCGCCCGCGCCATACTGAAGAATCCGCCCATCCTCCTGTACGACGAGGCTACGTCTTCCCTGGACTCCATCACCGAAGAGGTGGGTCTGACACACACGGGCGCTCATCCGCAACATTCTCAGAGACGTCGTCGTGCTCATTTAACAGAACAGACGCCCACTCTGCTCGCTACTGCGTCATCACGTACCTGCTGTGAGACCCCCTCCCAAACCCTGCGCCCCCAACACATGCAGACTCACACACACTGCCATCATGAACACACCTCCCCCTGCGCTCCCTTGCCACCTGCCACTGTTTTCTCGCTCCTAATCTGCAGCTCAGCCTAAAGCCCAGAGTCTTTGTAAATGTTACACTTAATGAGAAAGTTCAGCGCAGCCGCTCTGAACTTCAGCAGCAGCAGTGGGGCTGCAGATGTGGATGTTAATTGAGATTTCCATTTGCTTCTCACAATGGTATTTTAAATTATCATAAGTAAACATTCAGCATATGAGGAGGGATGTCGCTGTGCAATATTCTATTGAATTATATTCTCTGTCGAACTCTGCGAGTGCATTTCACACAGTATACTGTATATCCTGTTTGTGTCAGCAGCGTATGACTCTATATTAATATCAAACTATGGCTGACTGATATTAAAGCCAATATTACAGTGTTGTTTTTATTTTCTTGACTGGAAGGAATTTATTGGTTTTTTATAATTTTATGTTTATTTATGCAAAGCTTCTGATGTGCAGCTATTTATTATTAAGTTAAATATGAATACTAAATGTGTTTGTGTTTTCATTACTATGTTGTGGTTTTTTTAACCATTAAGAAATTGGTGATTAGTGAAGCGAAAAGGAAGAAATACAAATTGAAGATGTCTCTCTCTAATGAGCAGTGAGCTAAACAACAGCCAAGCAGCTCTGGCTTCAGATGGGTACACGGCTCAGATCCCTGTCATCATCAGAGCTGTTATTCTTCTAGAGAGATTGAGTTGAATTTGTGTTCTTGCAGAACATCCTGACTTCCATGAAGGAGATGGTGAAGGATAGGACATCGGTGTTCATCGCCCACAGGCTTTCCACTATCGTAGACGCCGATGAGATCATCGTCCTCAGCGAGGTGAAAACTCATTTACTTACTTTGTCTCATACCTTCCTTCAGCCTTATTTTTTCAGATGAATTTTTAGGCCCATAGAGAGTAAAAGATCTACCGCTTTTCTCAGTTAACGTGTGCTGTGTTAATTGCTAGTCCAATTAGGTGGTTTTTACATTGACGGAAGGATGAGGTCTTGCACTCGATGTGACCTGTTTTGCACCGAATCTGCCAGCAGCACGAAATCAGCAAGTAGCCTGTGTTGTTAGCACTCATTTATTTTTGAATCACCTTTCTCCAGCGTGCGTGATGATAACATGCTTTGTTTGGCTTTTCTCATTATCTTCAACAACAGCAGGACGCTGTTAGTAGCATTGAATGTATTATTTTCTCCATAAGGGCTCATTAAAGCAGTCAGGCTGCTTCCTTGGCTGTTTTGGTCAGATGGCGTGTCTTGTTTGTCTCGGTGACTAATAATGTATGGGCCGTGTTCCCAGACAGTGCCGAAGCCTCAGACTGAGCATGTCTTTTCAGTATAGATCGCCATTAGCCACATTGGGGTCCCATGTACAAAACTTCTTCAACCGTAGCAAATCATCCTGATCAGATGTACTGTTTACGCGACAAATGAATATTTAACAGAATATGAGGAGCGTGTTCGTGAACTGGGTGTTTATATTAACCATTTTGATGGATACGGGTCTGTCTGAGTTTCTGTAGAAGAAAACAAAATCATGTTTGCTTGTTCTTGCAAACGCTAGCTGGTGTGTTCTGGCTCCTCACCCACCAATCACCCAAGACCAGATCCAAGCCCTCTTAGCAGGCGGGGAGTGCTGTTCAGCCTGTGGTGGTGAGCACTCCTGACAAATGTGTGTCTGCTACCAGTTCATCAACAAAGGCTGAGATTTGTCTCGTTAGCGTCGGGCAGATACGTGGCCACAAGACCTTATTTAAACACGCTTCGGAACAACCTCACCACCTGTTTAAAATAAAATTTGCATCCATATCAGACTGGATTGATTTGTTTATGTGAAGATGTTTTCAATTTAACCCTGCATGCATTGCTAGACTAGAATGAAAGGAAAAGAGTCTTCTTTGAACCGATAGTGAGAGACCGCGAGTGGTTCCATGTTCCAAAGTCAGATGGCGGGGATCTGAGGGGTTGTGGCGAGGGGGCATGTTTGTGTGTGATGTCGCCATGGCGTTTGCTTGTGTCACCAGCAGAGGACTGCCTGGGGTGCTCATTAAAATAACGAGCGGAAGCAGTCACATGCTTATCTCGGGTGCACTAAAAGACGATGCCAACACCTCTGCATGCTCATGGGAGGTGGGGGAAGGTGGTGCCTTCATTTGTGTTTGGCTGTGTGGGAGCAGCATGCGTGTGTGTCTGTGCGCGCGTGCATTTGCGAGAGATTGTAACAGTTGTTGGGGAGGCGGTAAAGACTTTGGGGGGGAGCCAGCTCTCTGCAGTGTGGTCAGCATTGTGTGGTCATGGAGAGATGCTAACTAATGTCTGTAGCATCTTCAGTTCAACTTCCTTCGTGCTGCAGTTTAATTTACGATACATTCTTTTCTTTGCTTCTTCGCCAGGGTAAAGTGGCCGAGCGAGGCAACCATAACGCTCTCCTCAGCAACCCGAGCAGCTTGTACGCCGAACTGTGGCACACACAGAACAGCAAAATCCTCAACAACGGCCAGAACTTATCAAAGCCAGCAGCTGAGCGACTCTCCCAGAAGGAGGAGGAGAGGAAGAAATTGCAGGAGGAGATCCTGAACAGTGTAAAGGGATGTGGCAACTGCTCCTGTTAAGGGGAGGTGCTGCCTCCGTATCTCCTTACCCCTCGCAGATGGTTTGCGCTGCAGTCTGAGGGAGTATGTGCAGCATTGGGGAAAGCACGGGATTGGGGTACAGCTTCTCTAACCACGCCCACTTCAGCCAAGCCCCTGCTTATGTAACCGTCTCCTCCCCTGACTCCTGTGAATGAAGGCCACACCTCACTCCAGTGAGGGAGGAGGAGCAGGACGAGGAGCCAGTGGTAGAGATGAAGTCTCCAAACATTAGAGACCATGTGTGTGTGTATCACATACACGTGTAAATGCATCTGTTAGCACACTCGACCCCCCCCCCCCATTTCTGATGTCTGGTCTCTTGACATCTTCCTGCGCACTGGACACTGGTGAGCTATATGATGACATATTTGCCTTGATATTGATATAAATTTTCTGTTAGTTGAATTTAGAAGTTATTTTTGAAATAAATTCAAAATGGATTTGTTTTATATGAACAATGCCAACTTATTACAACGTGCTCAGTTTGTGAACGCAGATAAAACGCTCGAATACTTTTAAGATCTCTTTTTTAATTACTGCGCTGTTCAGAAAAAGAGTCTCATTTAGAACACAATCAAGTCCTCTCAGTGCAACGCCAGTCAGACTGAAAATGTAAATAAAACATCCTCACGACACCTCCATTCATCGTGTCACAGCTAGAAATATTCATGTTTTTCACTACGAACCGGAGTTTCTGTTAATCAAAGCCTCCTTTGGTGATTATTAATATTTATATCATTTAACGTTGATGGATGGGCCTTTGCCAGATTATAGATCTTACCTGAAGTGTGACATTGTTCAGACTGTATAATCAGAATATGGAGACCTTATATATAAAAAGGTTACATGCCTGTCCTCATTTTGCTGAGGGCTGCTGTGGCTGTGCACATTTTCTGATGATGTTTCCGAATGGGATAATATAATAATGGGATCGGATTCCTCCAGTGTGGACCAGTGACCCAATGTTGTGTTTTTACTTTGTATCATAGAGATATTGGTGGTGCAGGGACACTGGATAAATAAACGTTCTTTCTAATCAAAAAGTTGTCAGCGCCGTTCTAACGAGTGTTGCGTGATGGGACCAGACACGATGCACTTGGGGAAATTCCCGTATTAGCCCTCCTGTCGACACACAGGTGGCCAAATGACTTGGCCTCGAGTTAGCACGTAGCATCGTAGAGTTAGCATCTCTGCATCTTTCACAAAACAATTCTGATGTAAAATTTCCCACAGTCACAATTTTAATACATCTCACGACATCCAAATTGCCGTGTAATAAACTCCCCAGTGGGTCCACCTGCAGCTCTCCGGATCCTGCTCTGAGACCAGATATGCTTCGGAATGCTATCTGAGAGGCGTTACGGCGGGGAACGTAATTGCCACCGACAATGGCGAAAAACAATGAGATAGCGTTAGTGTCCCGGCCCCGCTGTGCTGTGTAATGAACTCCTCCCACCACTGTCTCTGCCACCTTCCGAGGAAGTCACATTAGAGATGAAAGTGGACTTTGATAGAGGCCTGCTTAAAGGGAAAGCAAGCGAGTGATTACTGGATGGATGGCTGCACTTTCATGCAGCAGATGAGTTGGTGTTAATGGTGTATAACCCTGGGAAGTGATTATTACTGTTCATTAGCAACACTGCAACACTCAAACCTGCTCTGAAATGGTTATTCACTCATTTTTGGGTGAACGTTGTTCACTGCGATCTGCTCTCTGGCTGTTGAGAGTGAGTGAGCTTTAGGTGTTCCAGACAGCAGGATTATTCTACTTTTCCAGCTTCTACAGAGGCAAAGCTTTGTTTGATAGGGTCAAGGACATAACACTCTCAATTATTAAGGTTGCCGACTCTTCTGAAAGGAGCTTACGCAGGGAGGTTTGCTTTCTTAGCTAGTGTTAATGCTGCAACGCACAATCTATCCTGCAGTGACCCATCACTTTTGTGCGTGCTGTGGAAGTGATGCGTGCAGATGCTAGACGTGTGCTGGCGTGTCCTCCAGAGGTAATGAGGAGGACATTTCCACTGTTTAGCATGCAGCATTCTGCAGGCACAAAAAAGAACGGGTGCACAAAAGCCTTTAATAGCATCCTTAATATGGACCACAGCGGGAGAGTCGGCCCATAATACAAACCACGACCTTCTGCTCAAGGAGAGATTTTCAAACAAGTCGCTGCTGATGAGCAGATATTCTGCTTCCTTACTGAACCTGCTCTTTTCTCGGCTGTCCGCGTTCAGCGAGGCATCAAACCCGCGGCGTTGTCGATGCTTAACCAGACGTCTGATCGGAGATGCCACGAGTGCACCGGTGATGAAAGGGGTTGTGGCGCGCACACGTCAAATCCCAGCCGACCCCCAACAGTGGCCCGCTGCTGCTGAAGTCCACCGTGCAGGGTTTTGTGATGATAACAGGCAGAGCCGGCTGAGACTCAGGGCCATCCCTCCACACCAGACAGTCAGTTCGCCCCTGTACCACTACAATGGAACTAGTTCGTGGCCAAGGGCGTCTCTGCCTCGATAAATATGCATCACCTCCTGAGAGAAGATGCAGTTATTTCCACCATTGTGTGTGGGAGTGTAAATTTATGTGCGTAATCCCTGTGTACTATATCAACGCTCCTGGTCAGAATGAGAATGAATATTCACACAGTTGTGCTTGCACACACAGACACACACACACACAGACACACACACACACACACACACAAACACAAACACACACACACACACACACACTCACACAGACCCTTTTAAAGTCAATAAAAAAGCCTCTCTGGATACAGCACACTGCAGATAACACACCCTCTGAGCAGAGTATCGATTGATCCGGACTGTTTGCTCACATTCATACTGCAGAAACAAGATCTCATGTCTGAATGTTCTGCGCACCTTCATTAATGTCAGCAAAATAAACAACGCCTTCTTCCTCTTTTCTCCAAAATTCGACACAGCCCAGTAAAAACTTGTGCATTTCTTGTGTTGACCCAAAGCACCGGCCCGGCTCCCTGCCCTGGCTCCAGCTGGCCTCGACGTTACAGGTGACCCGACTTCTCATCCGTCCACATTTTGAAACTGTTACCGTCACTTGTGATTCAGAAAATGCCCCTCTGTTCCAGCTAAATGAGAGCGGCTGCTGCCGGAGAGTCCCGTGGGAGTTGTCCCATTATTCACCGTCTGCAGAGCAGCTCCGGGGGCCCGTGCCGGAGGAGTTAAGGAATTACCTCAAATAACTCCCTGATCTGGAAATGCGACGTAGCACAGGTAAAACAATCAGAAAGCAAAGCAAGCGTAGCTGGAAATCCACCAACCCATGACATCTTAAATAATGAGCCAACTCCAGTGACTTCAAATTGTGTGCAAATGATTTAATTCTCCAAATAACCAGGATTTAAGGTCTGTTTTAGGGTAAAATTGTAGAATTCAGAAAATGAAATAAGTTGAACGTGAAAGCTCGTCTCTTTTAGCTGAGGCTATTTGTGAACACAATAAAGGTAATAAAAATACAGGACCAGATGATATAAATGTGGACAAGATGATATAAAAAAAAAATCTTTTCATCCAGGAAGATAAGAAAGAAGGAAATAAATGGGACATTTGTTGTAATGAGAGCAATAAAGAACAGGAATAAATGGAGTGGAAGGGGAAGGGTCCATCACAGAGCGGACACGCTATTAGCACGCTCACATCTACAGGCAGGTTAGCTGCTCCAGTCAAGCTGCAGTGGAGGTTTTCAGTCTGGAGGTGGGAACCGGAAACACAGGAAGCCGGTTACAAAGTCCATGTTTGTTCTGGTCAAATCTGCCGTCATCCAGTGGCCTTCAAGGCTTTCAGACAGACTCAGGTGAATCAGCGAGCGTCTGTGCACATTCCAGCACCGCATCTCAGGCAGAGCTGACAAATGAGCTCAAATTTGGTTTTGGTTTTGGTTTCTTGGCAATGCTCTGTGCAGCCGTCCAGCGATGGATGCGTGCAGGTTAGGAATCTTGCAATCGCAGCAGAAACGTGGTAGCAGCTGTCAGAGCCAGTCAGCGTCGAAGCCAAAACATCAGCTCTCGTCTTCTGCTCTCAGGTCCTCACAGCCTGTCCATTTGCTTCAAGATTTGTGGCAATTCCGGCTGTTTTTCATTTAATATTCCAGCTGTCAAATCACTGAGTCTCTGAAGCTCTTATCGCCATGGCAAAACCATCAACCCTTCAACACCCTCCATTCACCTCACAGATACATGATTTTGAGTCTGTCTTAACTTGATCTGTTTATTTATTTGCCGTGTTTGCTGACAGTCCTTGAATGGTCCTTGAATCATAAAGATGACTCCTATAGAAGCAGCGGTTTCTTTTCAACGTGGCCCAATTTCACTCACATGTCAGGGTAGAAGGAGCAATCTGCAACAGCGTTCTCACGGTAACGGCTTCACCTGCAAACTCCGCAGATCTCGGTCTGATCCAGCTTCAGTCGGCTGAGATCCACACCACAGTCAGAGAGAGTGAATAACACCTAAACCAAACAGCTTTATTCCAGAAATCAGAGCAGCAACCTTGTGATGCTGCAATTCACAACAAGTTATGGAGAATGTCTTTTATGATGTATTATAATAACGTGTCACATCGTTGTTGTTGTGCTTTTATAATGAATAACCTTCATGTAATTTTGCTTTTGCACTGCAGACCCTGCAGAGAAGTTTAATAGTTTTGCATAAACACCTTTTTAATTGATTTTAATGAACCTGTTTTAGGAAAATGATCTTGCACCAATCACATGAAAAAGTTCATTAGCATGTGTTAGTAATGACCTTTTAGAGGGAGAGAAAAGCAGGAACAAAACAATAGTCGCCATGTTTTATCTTACAAACTCTGCAGAAGAGCAAAATTAGACAAATGATTTCTTCTGCAATCTGACTGCAGATGAGGTATTTTTAGCCATTAATTTAGAAATTTCTGTTACTATGGAGCCAAAACAGAGGCTCATAGACCATGTTACAAAGTTAGTTACTCGCAAAGTGTTGCTTTCAGTGTGTGTGTGTGTGTGTGTGTGTGTGTGTGTTTGTGTGTGTGTTTGAGTGTGTGTGTGTGTGTGTGTGTGAGAGAGAGAGAAAACCATGTTTGGCTGGTGTGTCAGTGAGGGTGTGTGCAGCAGTTTCAATAAAAAATATCAAACTTTTTTTTTTTTTTTTTAAAAAAAACAACATAAATATATCGGTGAAGGTTGAAACTGTCCAAATATTTATATCTAAAGATGGATATGGAGCCGATATTTTCACTTCTGTCATATATGAACTAATTCATAGTGAACCACAAAGAAAATTAAACGCATTTTATTTGCATAATTCCATGTCATTTTCAATTGGGGGAAAAAAATGCTCTCAAAACTGCCTCCAGTCGATTAATTCTCGACTCTATTGACTCTCCTGTCGATTATATTGGCAGATTGATACATATGTAAAAGCTCGTGGTACACACTAAATTGTGGCATGATCCTTTAATTCATTAGTTGAGAAAATAACGGCCAGGTTCAGCTGCAACAACGCGTCCGTGTGCGCAGCGAGCAGATCTCGTCCATAAATGTTGTGAGTGGCTCCATCAGCAGGAGCAGACATGAGTAAGACATTCATTATTCATGTCATTGCAGTTGCCCTGTTATGATACAGTCCTGTTCAGAGTGGGCTACCTGATTTGCTCAGCGCGTCCGTCAAAGCGGTGCGTGGCCCTGCGTCGGCTGGCTGTGCGCGCTCATAGGTCGGACCGAGGAGAATCAGAAAGAGAGCAAGAGGAGTGCGCGCCTGCGAGACTGCGCGGCGCAAGGAGGGGGAGAGGTCCAGCTGCCAAAAAAAAAAAAAAAAGAAAAGGGGGGGAAACAAGAAGAAGAGGAAGGAGAAGAAGAAAATACGCCGCGACAATGGCAACATTAAGCTGGTAAACGACAGAGGACGGGCGGAGGGGCGCCGCGCATCGGGAGTTTGTGAGCGCCGTGTTTGTCTGAGGAAAAGAGGCGATATTAGGACATGCTGGCTGCCCGATAGCGCCTTTCCTGGAATACGAATTCTTCCGTAATTGAAAAAAAAAAAAATAAAAAAAAAAAAAATGGAGCGGCGGGGGAGAGAAGAGTCGCGCTGTCTCTGTCAGTGAGAGGCGCGTCCACCTGCTCTTACTGGAGGCCCGGGCTGCTGCTGCTGCTGCTGCTGCTGCTGCTGCTGCTGGTAGTAGTGGCGGGGAGGGTGGGGGGCGACATGCAGGGGAAGCGTTTGCATTTCGGGGCAAAGACGCATCTCTGATACCACCCGAAGCGGCGGAGAAGGATCCCATTGCGGCGGGGGAGAAAACAGCGACGCAGCTCGGGCGCACACACACGCTCATGGAGGTAGGCAGTGGAATCGTTATTATTAGGCTGCTTTTCAGCCTCTGTGTGTGTGTGTGTGTGTGTGTGTGTGTGTGTGTGTGTGTGTGTGTGTGTGTGTGTGTGTGTGTGTGTGTGTGTGTGTGTGTGTGAATTAGGCGACCGTATCTCTCTCAGGTATGCACATGACAGCTTGATTTCCACACGCGCGGTGATTTATGCCCCCGCTTTTGCTGGATTTGATGCGATTTTATTCAGCGGCTCTGCGGTGCATAGTGGCTGCCCAGCCTCCTCGGGACAACTGGCGTAGCGTTACATTCATTCGTCTCCGCTCCATTGATCACCCTGCGAAAAACGAAAAAAAATAAATAAATAAAAATATCCCCACTTCTTTGCTGCACAGACACCCACCGATTCGCTTTTAGCCTCGCAAATGCTGCATAAATACAGATTCCACGTGTGGTCGTTCGCCTGGGAGCCAGCAGCCTTCCGTTGTTTGTATGTTTTGGAGACAAACATTGGCCTGTGGACGTCATTTTGAATCGATGTTATGCATCCCGAGCCGCGCTGCTGCCCCCCC